>JAQMYL010000018.1:2659047-2686111 GCA_030014365.1 Clarias pachynema | reverse complement strand
CTGTGGGAGGAAACCGGAGTACCCGGAGGAAACCCACCAAGCACGGGGAGAACATGCAAACTCTATGCACACAGAGATGGGAATCGAACGTGGATTCTGGAGGTGCAAGGTGACTGTGCTAACCACTCAAACACATTGCCGCCTGTATTGTATTACAATGTAAAAGTACTAATTGTTTGAGATTGTTTACAAATAATGCTTAATTGAAATATTCCAAAGCCTGCGGATGATTTGCAAAGATGATCAGAAAACCTATTTCAAGCTAAAGAACACTTTTAGCATGCATGAGTGTAATCACGAATCTGGATATAATTTTTTTTTTTTTTTTTAAAGATTAACATGATCTAAACAAGCTAAAAAAAATATCCAAACCACACATTCTGAGTGATATTTATGTTTTTAAGAAGTACATCAATTTACCCGGAGACTCTGTTGGTGAATTCAAGGATGGCATCTTTTGTTCTCGGGCCGTTGTAGTGAAAATACTTATCTCCTTTTATACTTGTGGAGAGAAAAGAAAAACATTTTTTTTACATTATAAAACAGTTATGGTGAGATAACCCTGTGCAATATTATTTATCCTTGGACAGAAATAGCTCGGTTTGTTGCTCGAGTGAACAATTTATACATGATTTCTGCAAGAACTACACAACACCAATATTGCAGAAGGTTTCTGTATGCAAATGTTCCTCTAACTCATTGGTTAATGTGTTTATACGTGCGAATGATCTATGTCTAAAAATAAACACCAGATGAGAGTTTCTGTGTGCTCTACTGCTAATCGTTTTCCTCCAGATTACAGGCTTTACTTATTAATCTCAATAGGAACGTGGAGGAATTACTATTTTGCAGTGGAGGATGTTAGTGTATTTTAAATCTGCTTCATATTTGTTTTAAAGAGGAAATGCGTGAAAGACGTGATTAAAAGAAATAATAATAATAATAATAATAAAAATCATACATGGTAGGTTCCTAGGTGATGTACAATCCTATCTAATCTTATTTTTCAGGCACTTACAAGATTATAGATGGATATCCATGGATATTAAACTCTGTAACAGCATCTAGAATAGAAAAAAAAGAAAGGAAAATAAATACCGTAGAGCTGGTGGCTTAATTTAACTCAGTTCATTAATGAAGATTATCATGGCTACTCATTAGAGATCTCTAGTGAACTTTATGTGCTGTATGTGAGACATACAAATATGAATATGTTTACTTGTATTTTTATAAGAATACCAGAAAACTCGCTTTAATCAGGGTAGACTTTAAATACTGTGAACGTAATTAAAATGTGTGAACTGATGTCTAAGTGAGAGACATGATGGGATGGCGTCACTAGACAGTCATAGGTGACTTGTGAGAAAGACGGCAGAAAGTTCAGTATTCTGTTACATACTTAAAAAGAAGAAAGAAAAAAGTTGATTTCATGTATTTAGATGGAAACAAAGTGGGCGGGGATTAGATATAATGCTACTTAATTAGTGACCCGGGAATGATAGTGGTGTCACAGTGACAGAGATATGAGGTCCGTAAACCTGTCCTTCTAAACTTTTGTCAGTTTTGTTTATTACAGGATAAAGAAGTTTTACTGGATCAGTGTGGCGTTTGACAGAAACTGAGGCTTAATACTATGTTCCATATGGACTATAATATTTATCCCACTAGGAAAAAAAAAAATATTTGAAAACGCTGTAATGCACATCATACACACACACACACACACACACACACACACAAAGAAACTCATTCAGCTAATTATTTATTCAGCTAATCTCATGGAGATTACGGACTGATATTATTTTTAAGTTTGGAGTAACGTTGAGATTTTGCTAGATGTAATTCAGACAAAATTAGCTAATTGCTAGCTAATTGTTTACTTTAAGTCTAAACTAGCTATAATCTCCAGTGCATCATAATATTACCTAATAGTGAAAAAAGCATGAGAGCCAACATAAATTATGGGCATCATTTGTTTTGTATTAATTGATGTAAACTAATAAAGACCCACATTAAATAATATTTTTTTCCATCCATAACTTATTATAATATTAAAGTCTAATATCATTAGATAAACATATTTTTACGCAGCACGGTTGCATAACGGTTCGCACTGTCACCTTGCACCTACAGGGTCTGGGTTTAATCCCCACTTCAGGTCTGTGTGCATGGAGTTTGCATGTTCTCCCCGTGCTTGGTGGGTTTCCTCCGGGTACTCCTGTTTCCTCCCAAGACATGCAGGTTAGGCTAATTGGCGTTCCCAAATTGCCTGTAGTGTGAATGTGTGTGTGTGCCCTGTGAGGCACCACCTGGGGGACCAATCCATTGCAGGGCATACACACACACACATACACACAAACACACACACAACTGCAATTTGGAAACACAAGTTAGCCTAATCTGCATGTTTTTGGACTGTGGGAGAAAAGCAGATTATTATTCTCATAGTTGCAATATATTGTTTGAAGGCTAGAAACTTAATTTTTTAATATTACACAACATATGGCGGCTTTAAAAGAACCTCCATCACAGGAATTCAGTGTAAATGCAAACGAATCTGTTTATGAGAATGCTGACTGTCCATCTGGCGCTTAATCAGAAGGAGATTAATGTAGAGCAGGCGCACGCTGCTGAAGGGTTTAGACATTCTCACCTAATCTAATTAGACATTACAGACTAAGTTGACTGTCGTGCCACAACGTGATTGGTTGTCTGGGTTCAAGTCTTTCTGCATCTGATATTTCATTTTTATTAACAGATTAAACACCGTTCCTACTTCTCCTGCATCAATACTACACATTAGTGATTTTTATTGCTGTGTAATTGATGCACGGGTGTTAAATGAGCCTCACCGGTGTAGACGGTGGTGTCGATTTTGCCCACATTGATGTGAGAGCCCTGACTCTTCAGCTCGGCCGCAGCGTCGTACCATACTGGCTCGAACGTCTTACAGTAATCACACCAGGGAGCATAAAACTGTAAAGCATATCAGATGACAGCATGTTCATGCTGCATATACAATATAGTGTGAAAAAGAAAATTGCTAGATGTGCACTTACTTCCACCAGCCAGGGCTCACTCTGACGCAGCTCATTAAATCTACAGTACAGATATATAAAAAAGCAAGCATGAACGTTTATATACTGTAACATTTTATAATGCTTTATTTTTTTTTAAAAAGAAAAAAACATTGGTAACCATAAAATTTTTAGCTCTAATTGAATCAAAATATTTCCTTTGGAGGTCAGGTTTTAAATTTCAGTTTCATAACTGAACTAATTATTTACCACACTGTCTAAAAAACATTAAATGTTGAAATATTCATAATACAGTACGTCATGTTGAATTTCCATTTCGCACTGAAAATATATATTTTTTTATTTCAACTGAATAATAAAGACCTACAATGATTAATATTCATTTCATGCATAACTTAAATAGTGAATAATCACTATGCAGTGCATTCTTTAATTATTATAAATTTATTTCTTTATGCATAACTGTTACATGATTTCATAAGGGAAGTTCGAGTCAAACCGGGATTTTTGACAGGACACAATTATGAGAGTAAAAACTCCTTTTATTTTCGCTATATGCACTTATCTACACTAATGCATTTATCCCAGCGTTTCACTAGTGCTTTCACCGAGCCATGATCGGACTGCCTGATACATGTCTGAAACACTGGCTTCCCAGAAACTCCTTTAATGGCCCAAACATGTGGAAATGGCTTGGAGCGATGTCAGGACTGTACAGGGGATGTGGTAATAACTCCCAGTGGTGTTGGTGAATAAATGTGTGTACAGTTTCCATGGCTCTTCCACAAGAATCAGACATTCCACTCGTAGCGGTCACTGAGCCACCTTGGGCCAAGATCGTCATTCCCGGTTGTATGGTCTTCTTTAAAAAGTTTGCATGGTTCAAATATTTTACCACGGCTAAGAGTCTCATCACCGTATTGTGCTTGAAGTCTTGTGTACATGTCACTCGCTGTTAAGCCTTCATTCACAAGAAACTTTACCAAAAGTCCCGGTTTGACTTGAAGCCCCTTGTATTATTTAGTATTTAAACACTGATTAATGCACATTACATTTTAAATTAATTTACAGATTACTTTCCAGCTATATAGAGGCTATTGCATAAAAGTTAATAAATGCAGTGTTTGTTTGGTTGACATTATTAACACTGTATTAATGTACACTTATGTCATTAATGATAGTAATTAAGGAGAGCTGTCATTTTCACAGATCATCTCTCATACCTGTCATCGAGTTCTTCAACATAAGCTCCCACAAGAGTTATGCTCCCGACAAGCACTGCAAGATCAATAAATAACAATAAAGCAGCTGTCATTTCACAACAGATGTGGAGCCGTGATGAATTATGACAAGCTCTGATAAATTTCCCTACATGCCCACCCAGCAGTCAAATCATGATTTATTTTTAGCCTACCTGAGAAGATGAAGTGTCTGGCAGTTGCCATGATTGTGTTTGATGTTAAAATGGAGAGGAGACGTAGTGTGATTATTAGGAAGCACGCTAGCGACCCAGTGACCAGATTAGACCAGGGGATTAGGGACTGGCTTTAAGAACGCGGCCGTGCTGCAACCTGGCCACCGTCATCTTAGCCATTTTACTCTCACATTTTTATTGCTTCAGATATTTTGTGAAGCTGAACCTGGCACGGTTTGTCTACGCGTCCTGGTTCTGATTCTACTTAGGAAAAACTGTAGGATTCTACTTAGGAAAAACTGTTTGCTGCTTTGTCCTGATTAAAATTGTTCTGAACTAATATTTAATAGCTAGTTAATTATACACTGATCAGCCACTGAGGGGTGGAGTGAACGTTGATTATCTCATTCTAATAGCAGCTGTTATTAGGTGTGATATACTATATGAGGCAGCAATTGACCAGTCAGTTCTCAAAGCTCAATGTGTTGGAAGCAAGAAAAATGAGCTAGCGTAGGGCTTTAAACAGCCAAATTATGATGTACGACAATGGAAAAGTCAACCTGGTCTGATGAATTACGTTTTCTTTTACAGTACGAAAACAAACCAGGATGCATTATGGGAAGAAGGTGAGCGTTCATAGGCAGTGTAATGCTCTTGGCCTGTTCTGCTTAGAAATCCATTCGTATGGATGTTAATTTGACTCCTGCCTAAACACTGTTACAGTACACTTCTTTCAGCAGCATAATGTGCCCTCTAGGAACTGCTGTAGTCCAACTAGGGACCGTGATTACACTTGTATTGATTCCCATTTTACAACCGTGGTAGGACCTCTGGTCAACATTCACATGCGCAATTACACACAACGAGCAATTTGGGAACACCAATCAGTCTAATTTGAACTGTGGGAGGAATCCGGAGTACCCGGAGGAAACCCACCAAGCACAGGGAGAACCACTAACCACTAAGCCATCGTGCCACCATAATGTGCCCTGCTACACTGCAAAATGGGTCACATATGGATTGAGAAATGTGACAAAAATTCAAGGTGATGATGGGTATTTGGCCAAACCTTTTTATTATTGGGGCTGGGGTAGCTCAGTGGTTAAGTCTTTGCCCTACTGATCAGAAGGTGCCAGGTTTAAATTCCACCACCACCAAGTTGCCACTGTTGGCCCCTTGAGGAAGACCCTTAACCCTCAACTGCTCAGATGTATATGGAGATAAAAATGTAATTTGTAAAGCAATGACTATAAAGACATGGTTTGATGAGTTCGGTGTGGAAGAACTTGACCGGCCCGAACACAGAGTCCTGACCTCAACCCATCAAGCACCTTTGGGATGAACTGGAATGGAGATTGTGAGCCAGGCCTTCTCATCCAACATTAGTACCTGACCTCATAAATGCTCTGCAGAATGAGTGGACACGAATTCCCACAGAAACACTCCAAAATCTTGTGGAGAACCTTCCAAGAAGAGTGGAAGCTGATATAGCTGCAAAAGGGGGGACCAACTCCATATTAAAGTATATGAATTTGGATACAATGTCACTGCAGATTCGGCCAAATACTTTTGTTCATATGCTGTAGTCTATATTACTTTACTTTATTTCCCTCTTAACATATCTCTGGAGTTCAGTTAATGAATTGTTTTAGCTGAACAGCCAGTAGATGGCGCTAACAACAAATTTTGTGGTTATTCCAAGATGGCGTCCTAGTGGACTATATAAAGGGCGTAGACTCTAATATAAAAAGTGCAGTTCTGTAGGGGGATACCTATTTAGCATTTGGCCTTCATCAATTTAAAAAATATACTAAATCTGTTATAGCGTATACGAATTACATCATCGAATAAAATGTCTCTAAATAAAATAAAGACTTGAAACATCTAATATAATTATCAGAAATATTGGTCAGGCAGGGCGACTGAAAGCGTTGGATTGGCGCGCACGGCCACATGTGTGCTCAGTGACTGGATGGCAAAAATGTCAATCAAAACAATTTTCACTCCTGATTGGCTGATTTAACCGTCAATTACGAGCGAAGGAAAAAACGAGAACTTGTAAAAGAGGGCGGAGATGGTGGTTGAATATCAAACGCTGTTTTACTTCCTGCGTTTTCGCCCTACTGAGGGTCAATGCTAAGGACCTGCGCACCTAGTGTGCTGGGATAGAAACCCGGAGCTGTTTGGGATACGGCCCGCGGTTGAAGTCGGGAGTGTAGAGTTCGCTGTGTTTTGACGCAGATTAACTCGACAAAACGGTTTTTGACGGACGAGGTTGAGGCGACGTTTGGGTTTTTGGGAAAAACTAAAAGCTATTATAAAGAAAGGGGATTGTGTGATTGGAAACAGAAGGAAAATATTGAGAGAAGACACCGTCGCGCGCGCATTGTTTACTTTTTTTGGGCTTCTGCATTTAAAGGGTTGCTCGCGCGCCCCCGTTATTATTATTATTCTTATTACTGTTATTATTATTGTTATTATTTAAGTATTTATTCATCTTTTAGATCATTGAACGTTTAATGCAAACAGTACCGAGTGCAATTCGGAGTTCAGATGTTTTCTTGAAAACTTTCTCCTTGAAAGTCTAGCTGTTTATGGATGTTTTTTCGGAGGAAACGACTTGATCATGTCGTCCCCTGAAGTGCGATGGACTTAAACGAGGCGTCTGACTCGAGAACAACTTTAACACAGACGACCAGGTAAGAGGAAAATCTATTTGCATGCATAATCGAGTTTAGTTTTAGTTAAGTACAGCACCTCTATTTGAGTGTATATGAGGCTTGTGAACGGGTCATGCACACACACACACACACACACACTGAAAGGAGTGATAGCGCAGTGTTTCTCCCCTTCACTTGTTGCATGTCTCTGGTTGTCAGGAGCACATGTTTGCAAGCCTGTGCACTTGCATTAATATGCACTTTGCATGCTCTGCAGTGTGTGTGTCTGTGTGTGTGTGTGTGTGTTCATCCACCTGGAGGCTAAAACACACATGCAGGTCTGGGTCTTCTGCTCACCAAGCATCATGCCTGGCTCTAATGAAAGTTGAGGCCATTTATGTATATATATATTTTTTTAAAAAAAAATAATTATTTAGTTAAAACCATGTATTATGGCAATTATTTATAACATTACACCCCAAGGGTGTCCTTTAGGGGTCGAGGTTGCCTTTTGGGGAGTCGAGTTGGCCCGTTGGGGGTCGAGATGCCCTTTTATGGGAGTTTGAGGTGGGCTTTTGGGAGTTCACGTTGACTTTCTTTTTGGGCTCAAGTTGGCTTTTTTGGGGATTTGAGTTGGCATTTTGGACGTTTATTTATTATTATTTATTAGTCCATTTATTTATACAAAATTAACAATTTAAGAAAAGGCAATTAATTGTAGCAATTATTTTTAATGTTACTTCCCAAGGGCATCCTGGTGGCTCAGTGGTTAGCACTCTTGCACCTCCAGGGTGAGGGTTCGATTCCCGCCTCGGGCTGTTTACATGTAGTTTACAGGGTGCATGGAGTTTACATGTTCTCCCTGTGTTTGCTGGGTTTCCTCCTGGTTTGTTCATTAGCCTAATTGGCGTTCCCAAATTGCCTGTGTTGTGTTAATGTGTAAACGTGTATGTGTGTGCCCTGCGATGAATTGGCACCGTGTCCATCCGGGGCAGTGTTTCCCCACACATAGAGTATACTTGGGCAGGTGGCTCAAGTATATTTGCTGACCCTTTATAAAAAATAAATAAATAAATAAAAAAACCCATTTTGGGGGTTGAGTTGACCTTTTTAAGTCAATCCTGTGAGATTTGAGTTGGTGCAGATTGAGGAGTTGGTCTTTTGGGGGTCGAGATGGCTTTTTGGGAGTTGAGTTTGCTTTTTGGGGGTTGAGATGTACCTTTTTGGGCTTTTTAATAGACTACAACAGAAGCTGTCTCGACCCCCCAAAGGGACCCGTCTCAAATCCCCAAAAGGGCCCATCTCGTGCCCATCTCGTGCCCATCTCGTGCCCCAAGGCAGACCTCTTTTGTTGTCCTTTAGAACACTGATAAGGCCTGTACTAGTGTTGATTTCACACTGAAGGTGTTAAGTGTAGAGATGTTACAGTTCTAGGTTAGAGTGTCAGTTTGGCAGTTGTACATTGTCAAGCCACCGTTTCGTGTTAAAGTGGCTCTTACAGTGATGAACTGGCCATCGATGTGTTGAGTTTCCTCGTTACTGTGTTAAATTTAGCTTTCGTATCTTTGGAGGAGCTCTCTTGGGTAAGGCGGCCCTTCGGGGGGTAGTATGGGATGTGTTTGCTGTAGCGTCGCGTTTAATTATATAAGTCCAAATGGACAGCACAAAGAGTTAATTTATCACATTAGGTGTTGATTTAACACCTTGGAGTGATATTCCAGCCGGGATGCTTTTCAGTTCTCCACCCTCACAGTGTGTGAACTCGTTCTGATTGTCGCTGATTCCTGCTAGCACTTGCACTGTGCCGTGGTAGACTTTATCCTTTTATCATTGGATCCCTGCATGCAACATACTGAACGCTGAATCTTTGTCATTTTCAATCGAAAGCAGTCAGAATGAAAATATCCGATGAAGATGCTTCGGTTTTGAAAGTGACCCGAAGCTTTTCTGTGATCTCTGCTCTCTGATCTAGGGAATGTCAGGTATGCAATTGTTCAACCTTAGTCCAGAAAAAATACACACCTGTAGCCTTCAGCAAGTGTCTGAGAATCCTGTGGAGTGATGTTGAAAGTTTTGTTGATGTTCAAAGGGCTGCTAGTTGCTGAAGCCTGGATTTGAAGAAGTGGCTGAACATAAACATGTCTGGTTTCTTATAGTGCTCAAAGTGTCTCGCTGGAATTGAAATAATTATTAATAATATTCTAAAAGAATTATATTAAAACACATTGATTTGAGCTAGTCATGGCTTCAGATTGATTCGTATCAGTGTCAGTTAACATAGAAGTCTGACTATACCCTGGTCTCAGTATGTATCATGCTCTCTGCATGCAACGAGCACGCTCAAGCTCATCAGCTTTTTTTTTTAAACAATTGTTATTGCGAAGACGAGGTCTGTATCAGCGAGCGCTGTTTGTGTTGTTGTGTCACAAGAGTTCAGAGTGTCTGTCTGTTATCAGCTTACTATCTTTCAACAACTCGCTGTATGTTTTCTTTAGTATACAAAGCATGCTAGCTCGTAAAATAAAGTGTAGTAATCCTGACAAACCGCCAAGCGTCATCTCAGCGTCATCTCTTTTTTGCAGGTGTTTTGTTGTACTAATCATTTTCAGTCTGCTTATTAACGCAAATATCTAATCAGCCAATCACATGGAGGCCCCAGTCAATCATATTGGGGGCCCCAGTCAGTCACATGGAAACAACTCATTAAACTACAATGCGTTCAGGCATGTAGACCTGGTCAAGACAATCTCCTAAAGTTCAAACTGAGCATCAGAATGTGGTGAAAAAGGTGATTTAAGGGATTTTGGATGTGGTATTTCCAAAACTGCTGATCTAATGGAATTTTGACACACAACTATCTCTAGGGTTTACAGAGAATGGTTTGAAAAAGAGAAAATACCCAGTGAGGGCAGTATTCTGGGTTAAAATGACTTGTTGATGCCAGAGATCAGAGGAGAATGGCTGTAGTGTTGCTCCTGTCAGCTAAAAACTGGAAATTGAGGCTACAGCAAAACCAATGGGCTCACCAAAATTGTGCAGTAGAAGATTGGAAAAACGTCACCTGATCAGTCTCGATTTCTGCTGTATCATTTGGATGGTCGGGTCAGAATTTGGTGCAAACAACATGAAAGCATGGATTCATCCTGCCTTATATCAGCAGTTCAGGTTGGTGGTACTGGTTTTAATGGTGTGGGGGAGATGTTCTTGCCACACTTGCGTGGTTTAAACGCCACAGCCTACCCAAGTATTGTTTTCCATCCCTTTATGTCCACACGCCATGTCACAAAGACAAACTCATCTCAAACTGAGTTTCTTGAACATGACGATGAGATCACTATATGCAAACGGACTCCACAGTCACCAGCTCTCACATCATAAAGATCTTTACCAAGTGCACGCATAAAATTAAATGATTTTATACGTATATATTCAAGTAGCTTTAAAAACGTGTGTATCTTGTGCATTGTTTGTTTATTGTTCTTCATTTTGTCGGTTCACATATCCATAACATCACATTCGTGCAGCACTGCAGCTTTGTCCTTTGGTTCAGTTTAGTGCCTCAAACCTCAAAAAAGAAAACCGCACACATATCACATTTGATTCACTTCCTGAGTCGAGTCACATTCTTGAATCAGAAGTGTCCGTCATTGCAGTGTTCCTTCTGTTCAAAGAACCTCTTTAAGAGGGCTTCGTAGCAGTTTGTTTTACATCCGCAGCGGACCACGACTCGCTCCCTGAGGAACGCCTGTGGTTTTCTGTGTTTAATTAGCTCAAAATTTAAGTCAAGTTAGTTGCATTGGCACATCTAATTACAACACGTTGATCTATTGAATTTGTGGAAATGCAGACTGATTCTTAAAAATCCTGACTGGAGAACTGAATCCATGCTAGTGAAAAATAGGAGTGAGATGCCTGATTAAATATAGACTTTAAAGTGTTGTTCCAGCTGCACCATCGACGCTCGTTTTGGCTCCTCCATCCATGCAGAATATGGGAGATTCCACATCAGAGACGAAGAGACTTCAGCGTCCGAGAGGAAAGCTGGAGGAATACTGGCCACCTTACCGTTTCTGTTCCTAAACCGCTTTGCGGTGCACAACCTCCTGAGAGAGAAGCTAGTGTTTATGTCCTGGCAAAGCTACACAGCATGTCTTTTTTTTTTATTCTTTTCTTTTTTTCTGTTTAGAAATAAAAACTTGCAGAGTTACAGTTTATATGTCCACTGAGCTTTTAGATGAATGTGGGGAAGTGAGAATTTCAGTTGCATATCATGATTCCATGCTGACTCCAAAAATCCAAATATTGTTTGTTTATTTATTAATTTTTGTGTGTGTGTGTGTGTGTGTGTATATAATTTGCATTTGAGGTGAATTGGTGCAGTGCTCTTAACTGTTTACGCAACAAACTGTGACAAAATTTTAAGAAAAAAATATTATACTATTATAAATAAATAATATAATATTAAATCAGAATATCTTATAAAATCGTGATAGTTATAAAAATCGCAATACAAAACGAATCGATATCATGATGTTATCATATCGCCTGGCTCCTGGTGATTCCCTTCACTAATAGTTTGTATGAATACAGTTTGAGAAGTGAAGTTAGTGAGAAAATGTAAAATAAAAAAAAATTAAAAAGGCGTAAAGGGTTAGCAGAGTCAGTGCACTCAGACTAACCTTGTTTTTGAAATAAATAAAAAAATGTTGATATGCATGAAAGGTGGAATAGGGCGGGGCAAAGTAGCAACATATTATTGATATGATTAATTTATATTTTAATTAGATGTTTTTTACAGTTATTTTTTTATTAGTAGTCATTAATTTAAAAAAGCGTAAAGAAATAATTGGTTTGCTAGCAGTTGTTTATCTAACTTTTATGTTTTGTTTTGTTTTTTCGTAAAAAATTACACCATGTATCTTCCGCCTTGACGTAAGATTTAAATTGTATACCATAGGCATGAGTCAATTCTGTCTTCTTGAAACCGAGGACAAAAACAGTTGGTTCTATAACTTTTTTTTTTGTTAATTACATTGATTTGCCATTTTTTTCATTATTTAGATAAATGTACAAATATTAGGTCATCTAAAATTCGATACATTCTTTCAAAATGTAACACGACTTTAGTTATAGAGTATTGCATCATCTTCTTTTGAGTCTTTTCCAATAACTCCACCTACTGGACTGGAGTGTGTGGAGCAGCATTTTCATGTTGATTAAGAAATACAGCTGCTTGAGACAAATCAGGCAATAAACATGAACACTATTGAAGCAAGTCGAATAAAATATTGCAATCTACTGGTCTACATGCAGTCCACAGCTCTATTAATCAATCGAGGACATTACGGAAGTGTGCTATCACGTATTGCGATTTTGAAGTAAACTGTGGTATGTAATATTAAATATATTACTTTGTATTGAAACGTATTTACCTAGACTAACACCAAATAATGGTACAAACAATATGCTTAGTTGATGCTTCGCCATATTTATTTATCATCTCAAAAGTGTTTAAAAAAAATAATAAACAGGAATAAACAAATGTATCACTGACAAACTGCATAAATTCCTGACTACATGTTTTGCGATTAAATAATTGTACATGTCCTTATTGCTATTTTTAGTTGTTCGCCATCTGGCTGGTGTTTGGTGAGCTTTATATTTAAGATGTGTTTATCAGTTTAATTGTATCAATAGAAAAGGCTGTAGTTCATCCGCTGCCTTGTCATTATCACAGCATGTGACAGGCTTACAACTTACCAGTTGTTCCTCAGAGATCGAGTCAAGGTCCGCTTCAGTTACGTATTTAACCTGTCTCGTTACATGCTTTTATCTGTCGGTTGTCGTTCTCTGGTGATGAGACACACGTGACGCAATGGTCGTGCTGCCCTTTATGTTAATCAGTGTCGCAGAAAAAGTCAGAAGGAATTTATCCTGCCAGTCAAGCCACCTTCTGGCATCAGTGATACGTGACAAATTATTGCCCCATCGTAGGAGGATAATCAATCTTTAAATCAATGTTTATCTGAGCACAAAGCTGTGAGCACCACATTCAGGCAAACATCTCAAACTCGAGATGGCTGTAATCAATCTGCAAACACGGAGGGAGCAAAGTTTACAATTTTGGGTCCAGAAACGAGCTCTTTGTGCCGTGGTTTGTTTTCCACATCAGCCCATGTTGCCTCATAGTTCATCCCTGCGTTACTGAGCAAACAATCCTGCTTACAATTGCAGGAAATGTCAAGTGTTCTTTCCAAATGTATTAATATTTTTACATAATTCGGATTGTATTACATAAATAGGCACGTGAGAGAAAAAACAATGACTTGTAGTATATTTTGTAGATAAGCTGTGTGTGTGTGTGTGTGTGTGTGTGTGTGTGTGTGTGTGGCTTTCACATCATCATTATAGATAATAATGCAATTAGATGAACAGACAATTACCATGACGACGAACGATATCATTGTCTCTTATGATTTTTTATTTTTTTATTTAAAGGTCTGCGGAGGACAGTCCCACCCTAGAAAATGTGAAAGTCTGATTAAAGACTCGTCCACCACATCAGTCGTGCAGCAATAGCGATGGAGAGGAGCAAGCGCAACTCCATTGCCGGGTTCCCCAGGCGGCCCGATCGGCTGGAGGACCTTGATGGAGGAGTGTTCGAGGCAGAGACAGGCCCCGCCCAGCTGGACAGGGTGTGTCCATCTTCCTACCGTGCCCTAATCAATGCCTTCTCCTGCCTGACGCGCCTTGACGACTTCATATGCGAACGCATCGGCTCCGGCTTCTTCTCAGAGGTCTATAAGGTAACGGGTTTGTTTAATTGTTTAATTAAGATCAAAAGTCTTGTCCTTTAAAAGCCTTCGGTACTTCTAAAAGGTCCGGTTTTATGACCGCAAACGGACCTTGAACTGATCCCTGAGGTACACCAGCACTGATGAAGTTTTCATTTTCGGTTTTTGATGTAAAGTGTGTTTGTCCTTTTTTTTCCATCTAATTAACTTCAAGAGAAAAAAAGAGATGCTGGTGAAGAAATAATGACACCATGAAATTAGTTTGAATAGTTCTTTAGTAAATATAAAACCACAGCAAACTGTTCTGCGGTTGTAGGTGGAAGTTCACTTTATCCCCGTACCCCATGATTGATTATTTTCCTATAACAGCATGCCCTTTTTGGGTACACATAAGTTTTAAAGGTAGGGAGAACTATTCAGATTTTCAGAGATTTTGGTCCGGAGTTAAGATCGTCTATTTTTTTTTCTTTTTAAATGTTATATTGTCAGAAAAATCTGAACTCATGATATCTTTTGATAGTTTGCACAAATTTCTCTGATGCAATACCCCGCAAGCGTCCTGCATAGTTGGGGAGTTGAGTTCTGGGCACGCAGAGCCGCTCGTCTGCTCACATCAAACCATCCGTGAAGATCAATCCGTCTGTCACAGCAAATGTACCAGACACTGTTGAAATGGTGAGCTCGTTGGACATAGCAGCCAGTGTTTTATGCTTCAGCGGGCAAGACAGGATGTAGGACTGACAACACGGTGTATTCATGTTGAAGATCATTTAAGACAATCAGGAATTATGACAGAGATGACCGAGTTGTCCAACGTTGAAAAGATAAAGTCATGCTTTAGATTGGTTCTGATCAGACTAACAAATGACTAGGCTTTCCCAGGCTCAGGTACTCATCTCTATCCGTGACAACGGTGTACATGTCTGCCTGGTGATTTCCTATTGTTCTCCAGGTGGCCTTTTGTGAGCGCGTTATCTCGTAGGAGCAAACGGATTACCACGGAACACCAGTCGCATTCTTTCTTGTCACAAGATAGAAAATTGTGATCTGGACAGATAACCGGTTTAATTGCAGATCTTCTTAAGAGATTGCATGAGTTTTCAAATAAGCTGTGAAACCGATGTCCGTAGTCGAACGATTGGTTTCAGAGCGCATTTGAATTCGTCTCCATGGCTGAATGGTTTCCTAGGAAAGGCAAGTAGAAAGGTTTCACTGGAGGTTTAAACAGATGGCCTGCGCAGACAGGTTTTGTACAGATATCTATTGTAAGGCATTTGAATATCATCACCGTAGGAAGAGTTTGCTAGGTCTTTTGAGCGCTCATATTTGGAAGAGCAACACAATGTTAGTTTTTGTTTTTATAACAATAAACAAACAAAAAACAATAAAACAAATGTTTGTGCTGATATCCGCACTAAACCTAGAGGTATACATTGGGACCAAAACGATAATGAGGTACTTTATCTCAGTATACCATTTTGTAAAATTTGACGAATAACACATCACAGTCTGCTTACTGTCTGTTAGGCTGAAAGAAAACGTGGTGTTCAGACACAGCCCTGACTTTGAAAATAAGAAGTGTACAAATACCTTTTTTCCACCGCTAGTTCATGTCTGGTTCTAGTGCTGGTTCAGGGCCGGTTTAAAAGGAAATTGTTTGAGAACTGGCTTTGTCTAGAGAGTCAGAGAGTCACATCATTAAGTCACTGTATACATCAATGTACGTCCCTATTCCCCCGGCGATGCTAGTGGTAATACTAGCAGCTAAAAGATGCTAGTGGCAACTACAACTGCCAGCAGTTCTCCTGGCTTCATCATTACTAGAAAGCATTTGAGTTGCCCAGTCCATTTTTAAAGATGGCAGTCGGAGGTCGTTTTTATTTTGGTTATGATAATCTTGATTGCCTTGGAAATGCATATCCATATAACAAACTCATCATTCACTAACACAAAACTAGCTAGCTGGCTAATCTGCAAAACATGTTTCAATTCAGTTCAGTTTTAACAACGCAAAGCAGTTTTACAGAATTAAAACAATATGGGCGGCGTCCAGAGGAAAAACACTCTGAGATGGCAATAGGAAGAAGCCTTGAGAGGAACCAGGCTCGACAGGGAACCCATCTTCATTTGAGTGATATCAGATAGCAAGGATTGATCTGCACTCAGTGTTAGTGTGTGTTAGGAGGCTGGAAGCTCAATAAAACAGGAGTGGTGTTTTAAGTTAATATGTAGTCCACATTTAAAGGATTTGTTTTTGTAACGTATCTGAAAGGAGAGCCTTCCCCCCACAGTACAGTGCTCGTGTACCAGGTTGTCCAGACAGGTGCTTACGGGAGAGGGATTGTCTGGGCTCGCGTTTTAACCAGACTGCCCGCACTGTAGGTGGGCTGTAGATTAGCATGAGGAGATTTTACACTGCCATCTGACTCCTTGTGTCCTCTCCTCGGATCCAGAATCAGGTCCAGATATTGTAGTTGTTCGATTTTCCAAAATGTATGTATATATGTTCAGCAAGACAAAATGTAATCAAGGAGACCTGAAAGGAATCAACAGGGTGGTGGAATGGGTCCGAGTTACTCTTACTACCCAGACGTTGCTTAGTTTCCTACAACCTCATGTCCCTGAAGTGTTTTATTCCTCTTACACGACAGGAAATCGCCACTAAACTCTAGCAAAACTCATTATTTTAAGTTTGTGTTACAAGGTCCTGACCTAACGCTGGAGACTCCTTCCGTAAATGTTAACTAAACATGGTCGTCATACAGTGTCTGAATTGTTACTGTAGAACCAACAGCACATTAGGACGAGTAAGCGTTTCTGCTAGAGTGAAATATATCAAGACCTTCTAACCAATCGGATTTGAGAATTCAACAGTAGGTAGGATGGTACGATCCAAAGAAATAACTTTGGACCGTGTAATTAAAGCATGGCCCACCAGTGCGCTTGTACTTTTTATGAAAGTTCACCTCAGATTCTCGGCAGTAGCGTTGCCGTAACAGCATTGCATTAGGTTAATTGCATTAACGTCAATAACCTGCCGTAAAAACACGCTGCACGTTTTTACGCGGTGACTGTTTTCTCTTTCTGCTTCACACATTTTCTTATCTAGCTCAACTTTAGGAAGTAAATTTTTTTTTTCTTTTCTTCACACGCTTGTCACCGAGGCTTCCTGTGGGTTATCGCTCTTCGACATATTTTGGTCCATCAGAGAACCACAGATCTGGAGAGGAAGCGAATGAAGAAACGGTTCAATGTTTCAAGTCGCTTGCATGAAGCTTTAAACGCACTGAGCTCTTGGATCTTCTCAACCTTCTAGCATGACTAAGCAGATCCATAATTAATTTAAAGGTGTATTTAAATGTGACATGTTCTTGTTTTTATTTTATTACCTCCAGGAAAAAAGGCGATGCCTCTCCAGAACGTACATGTCCCGCCCACGTTTAAATTATTTTTCTCCACCACATTTAATTTCTTCCACCACATTTTACATCATAAATTCTGTGTAAAATCTGTCAATTCTGATTGGTTCAAATGTGTTGACTAGTTTTCCAGAAGCTTTGACCGTAGTGCAGACGCAAATCACATGTTTATTGATATTAACGCACGCATCTTTTACGTAGTAACAAGAAGCAGATTGCATTCTTTCAACAATCCTGTAGCGTATGAGAATCAAACAGTTCAGGACGTGTCGTTAAATGGAAATAATCATCAACTTTTTTTTTCAGTTAATCATCACACTGTCTTGGATTATCTTCTTGTGAAAGCTTAAGCATTTTATAATATTTTTTAATATAAAATATATTTTAATATTTTTGCTTGAGCATAAGTAAATATCATGCACTTATGATGATTGTGTGTGTGTGTGTGTGTGTGTGTGTGTGTGTGTGTGCGTGTGTGCGTGTGTGTGTGCGTGTGTGTGTGTGTGTGTAGGTGCGTCACAGAGCCTCAGACCAAGTGATGGCCCTAAAGATGAACAAGCTGAGCAGTAACCGAGCCAACATGCTGCGAGAAGTGCAACTTATGAACAGACTCTCGCATCCCAACATCCTCAGGTTAGACACACGCCCACACACACACACACACACGCCCACACACACACACACGCCCACACACACACACACGCCCGCACACACACACACATCATTTCCATTGTAATAATAATATATGGGTTCTGTAACAAAAAAAACAACAACAGCATTTTAGATTAGACACACACACACACACACACATATGCACGCTCGTCTCTAATAGAAACAGTTGTTTGTCCCGCTGATCTGATGGTGTGTGATGGAAACTTAGCAACCAAGTAGCCGGGGATAACTTTCAACATGTTGCCGCCACCACCGTGCATCAGTGTTGAGCTTGTGTTTCAACGTAATTCATTTAATTAACAGAAAGCGAGAATATCAAATATACTCAAACTATAAAGTTATCATAAGCAACACGAGTGTAATCATCTCTAATATTTGTATAACAAATTGGGCTTGTACCTGACTCCTCCAACAGAGTAGTTTTAGATTTTAACAATCATCATTTTTTTTCCCCTTATGGCCTTAATTAATCTTATTCATGGTTAATTACCAGAAATAGGATCCTAGGTTCTAAGGATCTAAGTTTCAAAAAGTTTTCAAGTTTGCAAAATAATACATGATCTAGATAAAGCTTGTTTGTGATGTCACATTCAATATTCAAAGGACCAAATCACAAGAGGAGTGAGTATGTGGTCAATATCCCCTAGGAACCTGCATGATGATGAGCTAGCTGCCTAATGTTAAGCCCTCAGTCTTGTTGTTATAGCAACATACAAACTTAAATAATTCTTTTGATTGTGTAAGCAGTTTTGCGACAATGTCAATTGTTTAAAGCGCTATACAAATAAAATTGAATTGAATTGAACATTGTAACGTTAACTGAACATGAATCCGAGTGATATTTAAGTCTGTATTAGTGTGGTTGGTTCTTGTTTGCAGTAGACATTAGTACGGAAGGTTCCTCATTGCTCAAGCTGTTTATCCGACCCAAACAGACTCACACTCCTCTTGGTCCATATCCGAAGCCTGGAAGTTGGCAGTCACTGATTATTGGACTTGACCGAGCTTCAGGGAAAAGACGCAGCAGCGTAAAAGAGCTGCAACTCTCATTTCTCAACTGTTAACGCGATTCGTAGCATCCGTGATTCAGGGTCTGAGTGGCCGCTTGTGGAAAACTACAGTCTCGTAAAAAAAAAAAAAAAAAGCTCAACGTTCACATTTGTCTATAAATGGAACTGCAGTTCAGACGGCTCGTTTCGGGCTCGCGCTATTTCCGTGCTCTGTGTTTGTACAGCAGAATGTGTGCTCGAGCGACAGGCCCGAGAGAGAGAAAGGGAGGGCGCGAGAGGGAGAGAAAGAAAAAAGAGTGAGAGAGAGGGGAGGCCTGTGTGTGTTTTTCACAATCACGTCATTGTTGTGTCCTGCAGAACGGGGGCGGAAGGCCCCGAGCGCTGACTAAGGGGGTCTTTGTTATTTGGAAAAAGACTCTACGAGCAGCAGCAATAAATGTCAGACCTGATGTTTATTACGCCGTAACTCCCCAGAGTCACTCCTAAATCGGTGTGGTGTGGAACTGCCTCGGTCGGGGCGAGAATGGGGGACACAGGTGTTAGGAGGCTCTGAAGGATGCACACACTTCTTGTTGGCAACTCTGTGTGTTTGTCACAATACCTTTAGGTCTTCGGTGACTAATAAAACAGAGCTTTTCAATAAACTTATTGACTTTCTGATTAGGCTTTAGGGATTCTCCTGCACTCGATACCTTACAGCAGCTGGTTATAAGTTCACTCAGCATATCACAAGTGTGTAAAGCCAACCACTAATCACTGATCACCAGTGCTCCTAATGATTAGCTGATCACCACACTCCCATGGACCAATCACTGATGGCCATCGTCCCCATTAGCGAGTCACTGATGGCCATCGTTCCCATTGGCCAATCACTGGTCACTATTTTCCAAATGACCACTAACCATTGTTCCCAACTTTTCACTAATCACCATTGTTCCCTAACGACCAGCCCCTCTTCATCCCTCCTCTCAACAAATCACTAATCATTATAGTCCGTGCTTCATTTTCGACTGTACTCTTGGTAACATTCACAGTAATAAAAGAGAGTTATTGCATCCATAACCGTTTCCCTTGGCGCCCATTTGCAGACTTCTCACTTCTACTGTTTAATTTTTGTCTGCGTTTACAGAAATAGTTTATGATGTTGAAACGGTTAGTAGATGACCAAATAAGGATTATTTTCATTTTTTTTTTCAGGCCTTATTCTATATTCTTATTCTTAGTCTGTGAGATCTTGTGGAGATCTTATGTTTCTCACTTTTTAACTTCTTGAGCTGCTTTCCTCTGATGAGTATTTGCAACAGTCCACACACTCCTGTACATCCGTTCACCTGCAACATGAATTCTGGGTCATGCCGGAGTTACGATGCCACACACACATGAACAGTAAACCCCTCTCAGACACGAAGCGGTTCAGAAATCACCGTGTCCTCCATGCGACGTGTTGACGAAGTGAGAACGGAAGAGGTGGCAGAGTGATGTGTTAGTGATGTGTTATCAGGGTGCGAGTGTATCCCTCAGCCCTTTGTTTCTTCGTTTCGTCTTGACGTCTCAGCTAAGAGTGGCCGATTCCGTATTCACAATATTCCACACACACACTTTGCTCATGCATTGTTTGCAGAAGTAGCACTATATAGTACTGTATATAATTCCCAGAAAACAAGTTCTCTTTATTTCACATGCATAGCTAATGATGCGATGCTAATTAATTTCACACATCTGTCATACTGACTGATGTAGCCTGCATTTACATATATAGATATAAACAGTTTTTCCATCTATCTAGTTAACTAGTGTGATCTAGTCGTCTTTGTTGTTGTATTAACCTTTTCTTAAAATTTATTTATTATTTTTTTTAAACAATCCAATCCCTGACCAAAAACAGCGATACGATCCTAACTGCGAGTGTTGGGATCCATCACACACCTAGCAGACCATAAATATTCCAGAAATATGACTTTTGAAAGCACCGATTTGAAAATGTAGAGGTTTTTAACCCTCACACATGCACACTGCGTGATTCCAGAAGCATCTCACTTATCTCTAATCCTCAGTGACAAATTACAGGATGTGCTCCATCTGCGGTCGTTCAATCCTAACTTGTTGAAACGACACAGCTTAGAACCTGGAGAAGCTTTTGCTTTCACTCTTTTGCTTTGCCATGATAAATCCTGGACAGTGACTGCTAACAGGGACAGGAAGTCCTGCTTTTTATAGATCTCCATGTTTAACCAACACTGCTGAATGGGATGAAGTAAGAGATGAACATAACATTTTTTGTTTTGTTTCTTTGCAGGTTTATGGGTGTTTGCGTGCAGGAAGGTCAGCTCCATGCCCTTACAGAGGTAAGTCTCAAGGCAGGCACAGACACGCTCTCACCATCACATGAACAAGATTTCAGCGACTAAAAAAATTCCGATTCAGGATTGGGCGCCCGTTCTTTTGTGTCCAGCTCGTACTGAATTTGCAAATCTGTTTCATGCATGAAGTGTGCATCAATGTAAGAATACTTTTAACAGCTCATACTTAAAGCATCTTTTCCATGAGTTGTCCGGTGCAGTTTATTAAAAATGTTACATTTTGGTTGATTCCCACCCCACCATGAAATATTTTGAATATTCCACACAAATCACATCTTCAATAAAAGCTGCATCGTCCAAATTTCCTAAAGAATTAGTCGTTCAAAGATTAAAAACATCCAAATAATTTTTCCATTAAAGTTAAATTTGTATTTATTTTTTATTAATAGGAAAAATTTTTCTTCCAAAGCTTTGGTTCACAATAAACCTACCTACAGTTGAGAATAGTGTGTTATTTATTGTTGTTAAGGAATCGGACCGTCTGGTTTTTCCCAAAATTCACATTTTTTTAGTTTAAATAGATACCCATAACAATCAAAATTTTGCACACACCTCAAAAAAATTTGGTCAAGTCGTAGATGTCAGTCTCCAGAGTGCTATTAAAAATATTCTGGTAAAAAAAAAAAATGGTGTTTTGGTGTTATCAGGATTAGTTTCAAATTTGCTCCAAACTGACGTTTTTTTCATCTGAAACACATTTAAGTTCTTGCTCTGAAAATTCTCCCCAGAATTCGTCTCGGTTTTCTCCATCAGTCACCACAGTTTTTTAAATATGCACACAAAACTCAACATGAAGCAAGGCCCACCCCTCCTCTCTCATAAACTTAAAACGGCTAAACTCTAGGTGGTAGGTTTCCTAAGATAGCGCCTTCAGAACCAGGGGAGAGAGAGGGAAAAAAAGGCAATAAAATGAATGCAAGAGGTCAGGTTACATCGTCTGTGTGTCTGAAGTTATTAACATGGCTTTGTGTGTATTTGCAAAGTTTGTGTTTAAACCTAAAAAAAAAAGGAATATTAAGCCAAGGAAAGACTTTTTTTGAAGGTGTGAATGCTTTTTTTTTCTTTCTTTCTTTTTTTTCTTTTTTTCCCGATAAATTTAGTGTTGAAATGTTAAGAATTAAGCTTTAAAAAGGAATGAAGAGCATTTTAAACTCTCTTGTGTAGTAATAAATCCATGTTTGTGTGCAGTAAGAATGTCTGAGTTGCCGTGTGTGTGTGTGTGTGTGTGTGTGTGTGTGTGTGTGTGTGTGTGTGTGTGTGTGTGTGTGTGTGTGTGTGTGTGTGTAATCAGGCAGTGATTGGCAGCTAAATATAAAAGCAGCTGTAGGAGCAGGGTTAATTAAAAGTTAGCCAAGTGTGTTTAGCGGGTGAGTAGGAGTTCGGGGGCGTAAACTCATAAACTCTAAAGGAATGCCACTTTAAACCACTCAAGCCTGCACACGTCCCCGAGGTCGTCTTCTTGTAGTGCGCGAAAACAAGGACTTCAGAGATTCAGTTGCAGGTTTTAGAAATGTAGATGTTTGAACTCCCATCATCCATCATCATGCATACATCAGATCATCATTCTGGTGAAGGATAAATCTTTAACATGAGCCGTGAACAGGAAACTAATCACAAAATGATAATGAAGCAGAATTCCATATGAGTTTCTGGTGTTTACTGATTATTATTATTAATGACTTTCTACACAATAACAAAAGTAAGAGCTGAACTCCAGAGCCATGTGCTGCTGTAATCTACACCCACCGTCATCAACCCTCAAACAACCTGAGAGTAAAACAAATATATATAGAGATGGAGACAGAGAGAGAGAAAGAGAAAAATAAAAATAGAGAGAGAAAGAGCTTGGCGGGTTGCTTTGTGCTTGATATAATAAATCTATTTCTTACCGCTGTCGTTATTGCAGTAGGAGGGTGTCTGTTGAGCATACTTTCTGTGCCAGTAATATGTGAACTTTTATAATTCGAGCTCTGGAATGTATTTACATTAAAAAATATGAATTCAATTACATTTGTAACCTGAGTACTGCAGGTGTTCCTCAGGGATCGAGTCTAGGTTTGCTGCAGTTCTAAAACCAGACTGTTAAAATAACTGGTATTTTTTACAGCACTAGTACCAACACTGCTAACAAGAAAATTGTTCCACAAATCCTTAGAGTATATCGATGGACGAGATATTCCATGTTAACACAACAACAGTTTTAAAAGTTTAGCATTTGTGTTCTAGCGGTGAGGCACGATCAATCATAAACAGATTGCAAATTAGATTCCGGGGCGATGCTTAAGCTGTCTGTAACCCAGAGCGTTGAGAGCAGATTGGTTGTACTCTCTGAAGGAGCAGGGATGGCATGCTTGCACTGTTAACAAGAAAATCAATCATAGTGAGACTAGCCAATCATATGAGTCTGTGATCTCAGACAAGTGGAAGAAGTAGGGAGCGCTTTCCTTTGAGTGTTAGCCTTTGCCCTGACTGCTTGGTAGAGGTCAATGATTATGTAAGAAGTCCTTTATTCTTTAGAACCTGCTATATTCGGATGGGTGTAGAGTAAAAACAAAGACATCTGCAGTACTCTGGGGTCACTCGCTCAATCTATGCCTGCTTGATCGCTTCCTGAAGATCACGTTTCTTGACTGCTCCTGCTCCCTCTTCACAAAAGAACTATTTTCTGTTGGGTTTTGGTCTGGAGATGGCCCATGCCATGGCTCCAGAAGCTCAACACTATTGTCAGTAGCCAGTTTTTCACTAGTTTTCCAGCAAGATAGGCTGAAAGTAATTAGTGATCATCTGTTTTATGGTACAGAGAGAGAACTACAATACATGGGTTATGTTGTCTGAATACTTTTGTCCAACACTGTATGTTCCTTAAAGATTCACTAATTACAACTTTCTACATCCATAGGAACACCTTATACTATACTATGCTAGATTCCACGTTTCATTCTCGACATAATAAAGCTATTTATAAAGTAAGTCTAACATTGCATCGTGTGCTCAGTTGAAGCTGATTAATTTCTGTGAAGAACTTGTCATCGATACAACTCTGCATAATCTGTATATGTTAAGAATGTTGAATATTAAAAATCAAACTTTGGATAAAAAAAGTCATATTGAGCTCAAAGGCGTTCCTCAGTGATGGAGTCTAGGACCGCTGCCGTTTTAAAATTGGCTGATTAGAAAGAACCTGACGGTATTAGAGGAAAATGTATTTTGTAATGAAAGTTATGGTGGTAAAATTTTTAGAAAATGGTGAATTTTATCTGCAAAATTGTAACGCATTAGTACGAATACAGCACAAGTGAAATACATTGTGTTTCCGTGGCAACATATATGTTTAAAGAAGGATAAGATTTAATGAGCTCTGTTTACTCAGACAATATTTATTCAATCTAAAATCCTTCCAATTAAACATGCCAAATTAACTGTTTACCTAACTGCGGACCCTAATCTGATAAGATGTGGGTTTACATGCTTTTTACAAGTGATCAACCAAGATTATAATTTATTTGACGTGCAAATTGTTTCTACTCTCTGTGAATAATTTAATCTACCTCAATTATAACAGAAGAAGTATTTTTTTTTTATTATTATTCAAATGTTGAGGTTGGATTGGGCTTCCCATTTTTGTCCTGATAAATCCCGCCTTCTGCATTATGATTGGTTGCAAGCATTCGGTCTCACCTATGATCGTTTTGTATATGTTAAGAATGTTGAATATTTAAAATCTAATCAATGATAGATAAAAAATATCCTATTAAACTTAAAGGCATTCCTCAGGGATGGAGTCTAGGACTGCTGCTGTTTTAAAATTGTCTTGTTAAGAAGAACCTGATGGTATCAGGGGAAGACATATTTTGTATTGATTGTTATGGTGGAAGAGTTCTTTGCTCAGTCAGAAACTCAGTGGATGAAAGTCTGATGTAAAGACGCATGGGGGAGAATCTGTGTTCTTACTGAGTTTTACCTTCCTGGAAACTCGTCAGAGCAGCTTATGTTACCCATATGTCGGGCAGTTGTGCAAAGAAAGAATATATTTATTCCAACAAGAGAGAAACCATCAAGATCAAATGTTTCAACTGATTATACTTACCCACTGAACAGATTATCAAAAGTTTGTCACCCCCCCTCTCTCTTTCCCATTCATATTTATTATGATCAGTCTGAATCGGGTCAGACTGTTCCGATTGAGGTGTTGCAGTATTGTTTCTGTTGGGCTATTATTCACATTATTAGAGGAATATTAGTGTATATATACAGTACAGGCATCTATAGAGCTTTGTTAGAACTATAAAAAGACCTAAAGAGCGTTAGGATTTGTCACATCACGGCTTCCTGCATAGGAAGAATTGAGAAATCTCGATTTGTGTGCTGCTTGTCACATCGCTGCTCTGTGTGACACGTACACAGGAAATAAACATCGACTCTCAGGTTTGTCACTTGCTAGTGTGAAGACAGGGTTATGAATCGAACCATGATGCATTCAACCCAAGGAAGGAAAACACTGCTGCTGTGTCAGAGTGTGTCTGTTTACCATTTATTTTCTACGGTGGCTCAGTTTGTTTGAGCTAAATTCCTGTTTCAGTTACAAACGTTTCATTTCAACTCACTGCTCACGACAATACGGATTATTGTGATCGTGTGGAGTAGTACACAGCGTAGAAAGACGACAAAAACAATCCAGTCTTTATTCAACAGAGCCTCAGGCAGAATTTCTTTTCAAGAACAAAACAGTTATTCCCTCAGCCTTGACTCCATGTGTGTGTATGTGAGAGACAGAGAAATTAGTATTGATCAGGTGGGTTAAAGCGCACACGTTACTGATTAAGTGAATGATTGACAGATATTTCAAATGCTGCCGGGCGAATTACAGATGCCTTGTGTTATCAGCCGGCGTTCCTGCGCGAACCGGATCTTCAGGTAAACACGATGAATAACAGATGAGCTCCGGTGCCATGTGCAGCTTCAGCACACGCCCACGATCGCAGCCTCTGGTGTGTTATATACAAACAGAAGCCTGTCATCAGCGTAACACTAAATAATACACGTTGCACATCGGCCACCTGGCACGTCCCAGACCTAATCCAATGACGGAGGCTGGAATATTCATCAGATATGTTTATTTATTTATCTTAAACGCCCCATCGAGCCTGAACAGTGGGTCTGTTTGTTATCCGCTCTATTCTTTATGACATGGTTAATGGAAAAAAAAATCCACTTTGTCTCAAGGTCATAAAACCAAAGCTTATTTATATTTTTTTCCATTTAGCATTTTTTTCCATTCAGAGTATTCATAACAAAGGGAGTGTTGAAATTGATGTGGTTGGTGTAAACGCTAGACTCCGACTCCCAGAATGCTCTCCTGCCTACGAGCTACACTATCTTTCCACCAATAACAGTGCGGTGTTATGGGTAATGTAGGATAACCCCAGACCCACAGATTTTCTTCCTAGTTTAGTCATATCCAAGCCCCACCGTCATATTAGGACGATCAAACATCAGCGACAGCATTGCTTCTTACACACCCGGTGTGAACATAACAGTAGATCTGTTCCCTACTAAAGCGCGCTGCCGTTTCAGCAATTCCCTATCTAGGGAAAGATGACAGTAGGGCGGCTGGTCAGCAGTTATCAGACACCGTTGTAATGCGTATTGTGGAGCCTTTCCTGGGGAAAGGAAGAAATATAACGCTCACGATTTACC
>JAQMYL010000018.1:2601908-2623134 GCA_030014365.1 Clarias pachynema | reverse complement strand
AATAAACGCATTGCAACGTAATATTACGCGCATAAAATGCGCGTGAATGTAATGAGGACATTTAATACCTCTCTCTACACATGTTCACACATGCATTGCACACGCGCGCGCGCACACACACTTTTACTTCCACACAGTACACACAGTACTTTTACTTCCTGTTTGGTGTGTGTGTATCATTTCCTTAAAGGGCTATTGTTTTCTGGTAACAAAATTGTGGCTAGTAAAAAGGCTGAATGGCTAGTGACTCCGGAAATCCACTAGCCACGTTGGCCAGTGAGCAAAAAAGTTAATGTCAAGCCCTGGTTCAATTATACATAAACATGCTTGTGTGATAATAAAGAAGCATGAAAGTAGGCATATATACTGTACATGCATACGGTATGTGCTACTGTGCAAATATACACTATATGGACAAAAGTATTTGTCCAGACCAGTAATGACACTGTATCCATATACTTCAATATGGAGTCGGTCCCCAGTTGGTTGCAGCTTCCACTCTTCTTGGACGGCTGTCTACAAAATTTAGGTGAAAGTGAGCGTTTAGGAGTGTTTCTGTGGGAATTCGTGCCCGTTCATTCTGTAGAGCGTTTATGAGGTCAGGTACTAATGTTGGATGAGAAGGCCTGGCTCACAATCTCCATTCCAGTCCTTCCCAAAGGTGCTCGATGGGGTTGAGGTCAGGGCTTTGTGTTCGGGCCGGTCGAGTTCTTCCACACCGAACTCATCACACCATGTCTTTATAGTCATTGCTTCGTGCACTGGGATGGAGTCATGTTGGAATAAAAACGGGCTTTCCCCAAACTGGTGCCATAAATTTGGAAGTATAGCATTGTCTTGGTATGGTGAAGCATTAAGATTGCTCTTCACTGGAGATAAGGGGCCTGCTTGATTGAAACACCTGAATTCAATAATTAACAGGTTTGGCCATATACTTTTGTCCATATAATGTACAAGTATTGCACATACTCAAAGTACGCTACTGTAACAAGCAAATGTCGATACAACCATGCTTGTCCAATAATATGCTAGCAATTACTTTAGCGTCCATTTATGGTAGTGTTTATATATACTAGTACATTGAAAGTGTGCTTACTGTATGCACGTGTGGAAGGATACTAGTATTCAAGTGTGATGTGTTAGTATACGAGTATGCTAGTGTGCAGTAAAAGTATGCTTGAATGCTAGAAACTGACGGTGTGTTTTTTCTGTTTTGTATGTATATGTATATGTGTGCTACAAATATATACATTAGCATGTAAGTAGGCTTACTAAATAAGGTAAAAAAAAAAAAAAAGGGTTTGGAATTGTGCAAGTATGCAAGTAAATCACGCTAATACATATACATCTGTTGTAGTATAAAAGTGTTCAAGAATGTAATGATGTTAGTACGCATGCCTGCTAGTGTGAAAGTGTGCTAATAAACAACCAAGTATGATATGAATACAGATTTTCTATAATATAATATATAATATAAACTTTTATTGACTCCAGAATGATGAATGAAAAATAAATAACTTGGAAAAACTAAAATTTTTCAAGAACTGATTAAAAAAAAAAAAAAAAAAAAAGCTCGATAATGGTCTAGGTGTCAATCAGGTGTGCGGTGACTGACAAGCCGAGCAACCTGCTCGTCTTTTCCAGTGTGTGTGCCGGCGTATGGAGGAGGATAGTTGGAGAAAATAACCTAGTTATTATGTTGAAGAACCCTGCAGCTGTGCTTGAAAAATGCAGCTCTAGCACCTGAGTGGCATGTGTCACAGCGGGGCTGAGCCGCTTTTCCGGAGGAGGAAGGTAATGATACGGAATTGCTGCCAGGGAGCTGCTGGAATATTTCACCGACTTTGTCCGAAATGATGCGGGTTCTAAATGTCAAGCGCGAACTTTTCTGCGATTCTGATGGACTCTTTGTTTTCTCTTGAAAAGCCGGCCGAGTTCTTCACTTTCTGTCCTTGTATACGCTTATTAAACCCTCACTCTGATGCAGCATCAGAATTCATTCAGCAGGAATTCATCGCACGCAGGTGAATGCTCGAATGAGCCCCATAGTCTGGGAGAGTCTGGCGAGTTAACGAAGGAGACAGGAGTCTCTCGCCGTCCTGTCACGCTACTGACAGAAGGTGCCTGAGGAAGGTTTTTTTTTTTTTCCCCTCCGTCTGCCTAAATGTGAGTGTCCCACAATGCCGTCGGCGGTGATTTACAATAGGCCGCCCGCCCGCGTGAGTCCCGGAGTCGTGCGCGGTAAATAGCTGACAGTTCTCTGGGTGTGCCGCTAAATGTCACTTTCCCCCAGAGATGCCACATGAAGGCCGTTCCTCAATGCGGCTGTCACTTTAAGTGTGGGCCATTCTTTGTGGTCGAACCTTTTGTCAGGGTGTGTATGTGTAGTGAATGTCCTTCTCAAAGAAGCATTCTTGAAGAAGAACGGCGCGGAATGAATGTGTGCCAACCTTCCAAACCTCCTTCCCTCGCTTATTCCAACTCAATCCTGATTTGATTTTAAGGAAACGAGATGGATGATCTGTAAGTCTATAATTAAAACACATTCCTCTACTGTATACTAGAAAAAAAAAAATCAAACGCATCCATCTAGAAAACACGAGCTAACATGATGATGAATCTATTTCCTATAAAGAAATCATTTCCCCCTCTCTCATACCATCGGCGAACGCTGTTCTGTACAATGTTTGTCCATTTTTCACATCCTTCAGTGGATTTAGTTTAAAAATACTCAAATGTACAGAATATTGATGTGTAAGAAATGAAAGTGTAGAGAGAACTACTGTACATAGCGTGCATAATAATGAAATTTACAGAATACAGAAACATGAAGTGTGAAGTGTATGGAACACTGCATCATCATTCTGGAATATTCTTGTATGTAATAGTTAATTCTAAGGAATATAGAGGTTTATGGAATATTGGAGTGTATAGGATAATGAAGTACATCAAATATTTGTGTAGATAAGAGAGAGGTGTAGCGAATCCCGAAGTGTAAGGAATACTATAGCGTAGTTGCCAGTAAATTATACAGAACACTGTTGTGTAGTAAACCATAAATTATACAGATCACTATAGTGGAGTGAATAGCTAAGTATAGGAAATACTCAACCAAGTGGAATACTGAAGTGTACACAACAGTGAAGTATAATGAATACTCTGAGTACTGATGTATACAGAATATCAATGTGTATGGAATAATGAAGTGTACAGAAAACTATAGTGGGCATATTATACTGAAAAACAAACTAGGCTACATAAGTTCACAAACTACAGGAGTGTACAGAATACTGAAGTATAAGGAATACTGTAGTGTAGTGAATAGTGAACTGTACGGAACAGTGAAGTGTAAACAACATTGAAGTGTATAGATTATTGTGTATGGAATCATTATGTGTACAGAATATGGAAGTATACAGATTAGTGAAGTGTAAGGAATACAGAAGTGTATAGAATACTGTAGTGTATGGAATATTAATGTGTACAGAATACTGAAGTGTTGCTGTTGTTGTTGTTAGTCTTTCAGCTGCTTCCATCGAGCGGTCGCTACAGCGCACCATCCGATCCACACAACTTAGCACAGGTTTTACCCCGGATGCCCTTCCTGATGCAAACCTCCCATTTTACCCGGGCTTGGATGCTGGGGATTAGGAATTCAACCCGGGCTTTACTCATGGCAGGTAAAGAACCTACCATAAAGCCACCAATGCCCTCAGTATGGAATATTAAAGTGTAAAGAATAATGAAACGTACAGAATGCTGAAGTGTAAAGGATACTGAGGTGTACAGAATTATATAGTGTATGTGATACTGAAACAACTTAACAACAAAATACTGAAATGTACAGAAACCTGATGTGGTTTGCATTTACTATACTAACCCTGAATCTTGAATGTTCTCCTGTTAGAGACACAGAGTACTACCAAGGCCATAGAATCATTATTTCATACTGTCTAGTGTGGTGCGCTGATCTAGGAAGTAGGGCACTGGCTCCCAAATGGTTCCCTAATGCACATATAGTGCCCTAGGCGTTTTCTCTTACCCAGTGAAGTGCAGTTATATAGGGAGCAGCGAGCCATTTGGGATTCAACCATCCTCAACACCGCAAAGCCTAGAGTTTCGAGTTATTTCCCCTAGCTTCCCTGGAGAATCCCGGACTCTTGCTTGAAGCTGCAATTACGAATCACTCAGAGGGCCTGGGTCATCTCACACTGGTCCTAGTCAGTAATCACACACACACACACACACACACACACACACACACACACACACACACTCAAATCGCCAAATGGGATTTAGGTGAGAGGCAGCTTTCAGACAAAACCCAAACCAAATGCATGCTTAGTGGATTTCTTTGCTTTTTTTTTTAAAGAATGAATCCGGTTGATCATTTGCAGCTTTTAGTATTCTGTAATTCTGCACCTGTCCAAAAAGAATGAAAGAAAATATTGAAGCTAATCGCAGAATTCATACTCAATTGGTTTGGCAAAATATTTGATGAGTACATTTATAAGCTGTTCATATACTGTATGTAAAAAAAAAAAGTATAATGATGTCATTCTGAGCAGAGAAGTAATAAAGTGTAACATTATTCAGTGTAAAGTAGACTAAATCACTATTTATAAATAAAAACATATGAAGTTTCCCTCCTACTTTACTTCCTGTTTCCTGCTTCCTGTTTTCTACTTCCTGGATTTTGAAAGTCCATGCATTCGTAATGTTTTCAAACTGAATACTCTGTTTTTCTTTCCCACCACATCCGAGTATAAATGTGTCTCTCCACCTAAGAACCTTGTCAACATTTAATGTGTATTCTTTACGAAAGCTGATTGGTGACGCCTTTACACATGAGAAATCTAAAACATCACAAGACGCGTTTGAGACACGTCTACTGGTGGTTTACAGCTTCAGAGGCGAGGAAAACAAAAACGCGAAGAGGTTACGGGTGAGTCACGTGACGGTCGGATGTGGTGTCACGGTGGTGGAGATAAGGGCCAGTGCTCTGGGTTTGCTGTGAAAATCATCAAGGATGGCAGGAAGAAGTGCTGAGGTTTGGGGTGAGGGTGTTAAAAAAACACTGGATGGCAAGCTTCCTTTCTCACACACACACACACAACCTAGATTAGCAGGCCATGATGAAGCACTCGTTTCTTTTGCACCCTAGTGACTCTAGCTTAATGTTTTCGATTCTGCTGATTGATTGAATGGATGTGAGTTTAGCAGCAAATACATCATATTGCAAGTGAAACCTTGTGTATTTTATCCATGCATCAAGTTTTCTTACAAAATATGCGATACGAACTGAATTGAATCCATTGAGACCTTTGATTTGAACTTAGCATCGAAACCCTAAGCATTGAGCTTAAACCCTGGCTTTGAAGAAACTCAAATCCTTTGCTAATTAAAGATCTCAAAGATTTACTGTTGATCTGTTTAGGTGCCTAAACAAGCTCGTTCGTGCATGACTTCCAATTTATCCATTGATAATTTATCTCACTTGGGACTCCCCCGAATGCTGTTTGGGATTTACCTTATTTATTTCTGAAACTGAGAGCCCCATCTGGGGGAGAAGGCAACCATTTCAGAGCTCCCAAACGAGCTCCTATCAGCATCACTGAGAGCTTATCAATCACTCGGAGACCTGGCGGAGCGAGATTTATGGGTTCGGTCAGCCAGAGGAAGGAGTGTTCGAGGAGGCAGAAGGTTTATAATAATAAAGAGGAAGAATGCACCAAAGAGTGAGTAATAAAAAATGGATCGGGTAGTGATGCGCATGAGGTAAAAGGGTCGTTTGATTTAAGTCATTCGAAGTAGATTTGATTTCATATGCAATGAACGATGTTGCCATTAATCTACCATGTAGTCATGCATAAAAGTGGAAAAAAAAACAATATGCTTTGAAGAAATGAAAAACAATGTCAAGTTGTTGCAGGAAATCTAACGACTGACCTGGTAGTAAGTTACCATGCTGGAGTTGAGGATTTCCGCTTATAATAACACCACAGAACATGTCAGTTCCTGTTATAGCAGCTATAAACACAGCTGTTGCTAAGCACAGGCACTGGCGTCCATAAATGTTACACAAACACCTTTCTCACAGACAACCACTCCGCTATCACTGTAACTATAATAACGAGGGCCGTTCAAGTCAATCCAGGACTTTTAATTGTGCAGAACACAATTCTGAGAGTAAAAACTCCCTTTATGTCTCTATATAATCTCCTGCTACACTAATGCACTTATCCCAGTGTTTCTCTAGTGCTTGGATACCATCAAGGTAGGTCTGAGCTGTGATCGGTTCCTTTAAGTTCCTTTAACTCTCACCGCAAATTAGCAGGAAGCTTGCTCACTTTACGGAAATTAAGGTGTTGGTAAATGATCGCGTGTACCCACAGATAGACGTGTCTCTTCCGTAAGTTATCCATTGCTTTTTCATGATCAGGCGTTCCATTCTCTGAATGCTCACATGAATTAATGCAGCAGGCTCCGAGCCACTCCGATCATCATTCACGGCCTGCTTTAAAACGTCTCATCACCGTACTCTGGTCGAAGTCTTCTGTAAACGTCAATCAGTTTTACTACTTCATTCGTCTGCTCCATGGATGACTTGAACAACCCTCATATAACTACCAAAGGCAAGCCCATCTGTTCTCATCCCAAACAAAAGCCATTGTTGAAAAACAGACAATGCTGGCCATGATAGAAAGGCACCAGAACTCCCAGTACAAAACAACACACCACTCATGCCTCCCAGCAGGCAAAAGGCCCAAAGCTGGCGACCCACAGTATGCAAGTAAGTTCAATCCAAGGAGGCTCCACCCAGCATCCAAAAGCACCCAAAGGATATGGCGCAAAGGCCCCATTGCCAGACATCACAACACACATCCAGAGGCCAAACGGAGCCACAGTCTGAAGGGCCTGAGCCGGACATATATATATATATATTCAAAATTCTGTTGAATTTATAACAACAGTTTGTGTGTGTGTATATATATATTTTGATATAAAAAGAAAAAAGAATAGAGACCTTATAAAGTTTATAATAGTCTTTATAAAGACTATTTTAAAATTGTGATATTCCTTCATGATTAAAATGACTAACACCAAAAATAATCATGTTTACCTTCTAAAGTTATACCGATTAATATTTGTAAAAAATTATATATATTTACACGGTATGTAAGATATTTGATACCTCACTTACTCACTAGATCTCTCATCCTGTTTAGGGTCACAGGAAGCCTGGAGCTTATCTCAGGGGTCTCGGGCCATGAGGCGGGGTACACTACACCCTGGACCGGGTGCCAGTCTGAGCTCATGCTTAATTTAACAATATGTGGGAGCCAATTTTAAAATCATGTTTCCAAATGCACAACAGAAAACCCCCATAGAGGCCCAAAGAAGAACGCTAAAAGAATTATACATTCAAAGTGACATTTTAGAGACAATACATCAGCGCAACACGTTGCCCAGTCGGGTGATGTGTGATTATACATCTATAGAGTTTTGTAATACAGTAGAATTACATTTCTAAGACTCCCACAGGCACCAGATCTAAGCCAATGTTTTTTTTTTTTTTTCAAGCTGTGATTAAAAAGGTCGTTTTTTCTGAATAACAAACGTATGATTGCTTCCAGATTGCCTCGTGTTGTGTGCACAGTTTTGGCTGGAGATCCTCTTTTGCCCAGTGGCTCCAAATCTCCACTCTTGGACTAAAAATTCTTGCGGACCCAGAAGACTTGCAGCTTTAAATATGCATGAGTGTTGCAGTGAAGTTTCAGATAAAGGGATTGCATCAGTATGAGCTCATTCTGTCTGGCCTTTGGCTGTCCCTTGGCCTGCACATCACGAGGGATGCTGGTCTATACAGTTTCTTAAATTTGCATCGTGAAGTCCCCCAAGATTCCAGCTGTCATTTTGTTTTGTTTCTTTTTTTAACCCCTTCAAGTTTGTCGAATGGAACAAGTTAGTATGCATGTTTAGTTTGTACACATATTTCAGTGAGCTCTAAATAAAGTCGGTCAGCGTAGGTGTGTTTGGTGTCTGAGGTGTGTCCAGGATGGATGGACAGATCATATATCTAAAATCCAACCAAGCTGGTTGATGAGTCTTTATAGAAAACTGTAAACTGCACTTGCTGTTGCACACACACACACACACACACACACACACATACACTCAAAGTATTTCAACCTAGTTCGCCCACTTGCATGTTAATTTGAGGTGGAAGGAAACCGAAGAACCAGGAGGAATCCCATACAGAACTAGTGATCAGGACACAACCACTGCGCTGTGCCTCAGATCATCTCAGCAGGCATGAGCTTGTACGCACTTCCATTCTTTATTGTTCATCATGACCTCATGATCATTAACGTCCATCTTTTTAGTATTCCATATAGAGTAGGAATAAATTCATTATCCTTGTGCTCGATGCAAAGTGAAGATTACGTCCGCCCGCTCTCCATGGACTAGCTTCTCTATGAGCTGACCTCTTTATGCTGGTCAGGCTTCCTCAGCGTCCTTCTGCTTTGCATTATTCACAATGGACCAGCCATGGCAGCCCGTCTCTCCACGGTCCCCTCACACGTCCATTCAAGACTCCTCAACAGTGCACACATTCTCCTGGCTCACATACAAAGAGCCTCATGCACATGTGTATTTCCCAGGTCCCTGACAGTATTAAATATTAATGTTGGTATAATTTCCGAGGCTCCCAAGGAGCTGAGGAATGCAGGCCCCGCAGTCATTGGTGAGATGTGTGTTTTTCCCAGTGGCAAGACGATTGTCGAAATCAATTTGGAATTGAGTAAGGAAACAGCTCTGTGTTTAAAAGGCTTATGACTTTATTCAGGCAAAGGGAAATGCATGTATATGTGTTCCAATTTGGGTAAACAGCATGCTAAAAAAAAAAAAAAAGGAAGAAGGAGGTATAGAGGGTACGCTTTAGGGTATGTTATTGCACCAAAATTTCTAGCTTGTATACTTCTCACTGAAATGAACCCGGCAAAACTAGATAACACTACCATGAGAGTTTTACACACATGACTCCTAATTTTCACTAGTTGACCAGTAGTTATAAAAAAATATCTCTATCATAGTTAAAGCAAAAAAAACTGTTGTTTTTGACATCACTTTTTTTAGACTGTTTAATTTGCAAGAACGTGCCAAAGCTCACTTTAATTAACAGCCGTACATAGACTACAAAATGATTTGAGAAATGTTCTCTAGAAGCAGGCTTCAGAGGTATTTACAAGCATGAATTGTGACAGCTCGACGATTGCATAAAATCCCTAGTTAAAATTTAGCTAATTTTACACTTGGTGGCATTTCTGTGACATTTTCTACGAATTCAGGTACTGCAAAATACTGTAAAAGATGAACAGCAGTCTACTCTCATCTAAACACAATGTATAAAGTGTTTATATAAACTTTCACTGGACAATGAGCGACTTGTTTGTCATATCGATCCATCCAGGAACCTCTGCAGTCCAACTAGGGACCATAGAGGCCAATGGTGACCGTTGTATTTATTCCCAGTTTGGAACCCGTGGTAGGACCTCCAGTCAACATTCACACAATACGGGCACTTTGGGAACGCCAATTAGCCTAATCTGCTTGTGGGAGGAAACCGGAGTACCCAGAGGAAACCCACCCAGCACGGGGAGAACATGCAAACTCCATGCACACAGACCACAAGGTGAGATTCGAACCCACACCCTGGAGGTGGAAGGCGACAATGCTAACCGCTACTCCTCCATGTCGCTTGTTCCTCATATGGCTACCGTAAAAGTCATTGATATATTTGTATTCGTGCTCAGAAGATGTTTGTGCTAACTCATGGTCCATCCTCAGATAAGACAGCATGCTCAAAGTTATAGTTAAGCAAAATCACCCAGCAAGTGTGATATGGCTTTTACACAACACTTCCACAAACACCATTTATTATCAACAGATTATGATTTGTTTCTCCAGGTATTTTGCTCCACCAAAACATATCCTTCCACGCCTGGCGGAACTAACCAACTGCCACTGGTAGAGCTGGCGACCGACAGTTAGTGTAATTAACGAGGGGTGAAAGTCGATTTCAATTCTTCCCGGTACTATGTAGCCAAAATTTGAGGACAATAAACCATGGAGGTGGTGGACAATCCTGTAAATCTCATACATTCATCTTTATATTTCTACTTATTCTGCTTTAAATATTATCTCCGTTAAGTAATGGGGTTAAATCCCAAATAGTGTTAAATGGAAAGCTAATGCCCTACGTACGGTGTACTATCCCTTGTTCTACACATCGAGTAGTAGTAACCCCTTGAGCTTTGTAGATGTCAATAAAAGAATACTGTAAAAGTGATTACTGCAGAGACGGTGTGTTGTTTAAGACGAAATAACGTTATCAGATGTGTGTTTGTGCAGAAAGTGCTTCTTTGACTGGTTGTGAATGTGGGTTTTGTCAGGCAGCTGCTCTCTCCTCAGTACTGCGGACCGTACAGACCCACTCTCACCCCACAGTCAGTGTAATTAAGCACTGGACAACACCTGGGACACAGAGTGATATGTATAGCAGTGATGTTCTCGTCCATTATTATCTCTTGTAGAATGAGTCTCGTCCAATCGGATTGCTCGTCAGAAATAGCTGTCGTATAATACACGAGGTGCAACCCAACTGAAATGCTTTCCAAAATCCTCGCAGTTTGAAGCTACTGTCCGTCTTGCTGATTTGTGCTAACAGTTTTAGCGCTGTCTCGATGACTGTGTTTATGGTATGTTTGGTGCAACCTGTGCTCAGACTTTTCCGCACATTTATTCTCCATTTCGCCCACTGTCATTCATGTGCTGAGCACCGAGAACCACTTTTACATCAAAGCCTCGTGTGCCTCCTTTGTCCCAACATCCTTTTGATTTTCTGGTTTACTCTCTTTTGCACACTCTCTCTTATTTTTTTTTTCCCCAACCATCCTTGCCCCCATCTTTCGCGGTCACCTGGCATCCAACGGAGAGCCGAGTTCTCCACCCGAGGCCGTCGTGCCACAGAATTACATTGCTGTTCCGCGTTATTAGATGTGACACTCCAGTGAGATAATGGAGGCTTTCTTCATCCCCATTTGAAACCCTAATCGCATTTCTTTGATTAATAGGCGCTGATCTGCATATCAAGGGCCCTTGTTAATTTACTCCAGCGCAAATCCCCCACCCCTTCTTTACGATGCGCTTTTGAAACAGATGAAGGGGAGAATAAGAATGATATACATATCTGTTCTCCTCATCTCCTCCCTCCTGTGCGTGCTGGGACGAGGCATCTAAATGCAAAGGCTGGAGGTGGAGGATGGTCATGGTATGATGAAGCTTCTGTCTGATGAGGTCCGATTGGAGACGTATAACACTTTTTTGTACATCCGAGATGGTGCATGCGATGGAGCTGCCTCTTGAATATTTGAATATCTGTAGTAAAGTAAAAAAAAAAAAAAAAAAGTAAACATTTACCTAAATAGTGCCGTAGTGTATTTTCATATAACCAGCAAAAATGCCTTCCTAGCCCCCTCATGATACAATTCTGCAGTGCATTGCACAATAATTCCGCTGACTTGGTTTATTCCAAGTTTGTTCTCTACTCCCTTTCACTGTAGGTGGAGGGTTTTTAGCGTACTCATCATTCCAGACCCAGACCCTCACAGTGACCTTTCTGGCTCGATGGAGCCAGTCAGGCCACAGGAAACCCAAATCTACACCAAGCTCTGCCAGGGTTGGTAATAATACTCGGTTTAGGGTACGCATATGGAGGCAGTGCTCCCGGTGACAGATGTCTGTTCGACTATTTTAGCGTCAAACCCTTGACATGTGAGGAATGCGTTATTCAAATATGATAAGGGGTTTCTGAGCCAGCGACGTGGCAACTGTGACCACATACGGATATTTGGCTCACTAGTGGAACGGTCAGAACGAGAGTATTTATGGGAAGCCGGAGAGACATTTTCATTCCCCAGTTTGAGACGAAGAGGAGGTGTGCAGTGATTAGTTATCTCCTGCTCAAATCATAACTCCTTCATCTTGGTTTCACACCCCGTCTGTCTCTCAAGAAAGACATCAAGAAGACTCGCTTGACTCCTACAAAAGGGTTCATCTATGTTCTACCATAACATTAGAGCATGATCAGCAGCATTAGGATTAGTATTGTTGTATTCTGGATAGCCTTCGTAAACTGAATATTTACAAAGGACTAGAACTCGAACTGTTTATCAAACTTTCAATGCGAATGTCATACAGGGAGACGGACAAAACATGGTGTTGGTGTTAAAAAGTCTCACCCAGGTGAAAAAGGGAATTTTCAGATAGGATCATATAACACCAGTTTGCATATTGCTTAATGCTGCTTATCTCCTAATTACAGTGGACAAGAACAGCAAAACAAAATAACAAAACCGAAAACACAACAACATATCCAGAAATAATAAAAAGCAAATAAGAAAATTGTGACGAGCCATCTGTCATTCAAGACATACAAGAAGTACTGCAGCCTCATGGCATTTTAATTTCTATGAGGCTGCGGTACTTCCTGTTTATTTTGAATGACAGATGTCTCATCCAATCAGCAGTAAGAATCAACAAATCAAAAAAGTTAGGTGTGGTTTGCGAATGAAATTCTTACCGCTGATTTTGAGTGTCAGATGTCTCGTCCAATCCAGGTTTGACTGAATTGTCGATGTGTTTCCTCATTTGGTATTTTGTTTCTGGATATGTCGTTGTGTTTTCCGACTTACGTTGTTTTCAGTTTTGTTATTTAATTTTTTCGGTTTTGTTATTTAGTTTTGCGCTCCTCTGCCACCGTACCCGATTCATGCTTTGTTATTGTGAATACGCATACACATTTATATATTTATCAGATAAAAAGAAACACATTTGCTACATATAGTTTCATGCCCTTTTATGTAGTGTCTGTAACTTTTCTGAATTTAAATCTTTCAATGATCTTAACTGTCATTCAGATGAAACTTGGCCAATTTAGATTTCACATGAAAAGACATAAACATGAAAAAGTGTTTTATTCTAAAATGCTAAATTTTAAAGATATTGCAACATGAATTTGACATGGTTACGGACACTACAGATTTTGGGGGGAAAATCCTTAATTTTGCACGAAATGCTTTAATTTAAGCAACAATTCTTACAGGTCATATGCTTCTAGAAGCTTCCACCAATTTTAGTGTCAGTACTCATAAAGAAATAGAAATAATTAGCATTTTAAATGATTATTGTTTGAAGCGAAATGGTCAGTTTGGGGGCATATATAAAATCATCTCTCCAAAAAGGTTGAAGTTAGCAACTTGAAATTTTTAGGGAAGCGAGTACTGTGGCCGATGAAGATTAAATGTCAGGTCTTATCTAACTGTCTTATCAAACAAAGTATCATATCTATAACCAGCGTAATACAGACCAGGATAAACCTGTGCTAAGCCGTCGTTCTTTCAGGAAGGTTGCTTGATCAATTGACTCAGGTGTGTTCTCTGAGCACCATTTCGTCCCCATAAAGGCCCTTTGTGACAAAGATTAGGGGCCGCAAAGTTAACTGGATGTGATAAGGAGATCCCTATCTCGCCCAATCAGCTAACAAGGCATTGTTCTTTCAATCAGTAAAGCTGTTAACAGATGTTACCTTTAAATGATGTCTCTCAGTCTGTCCCTCATATATACACACACACACACACACACACGTGATGTTAATACCCGGCTCATAGCCAGAGGCTCAGTAAGTTAATTAACCAGCTCATTTCCAGAACACCTCTGAGGAACTTAGAAGCTAATTTATGGGTTAATTAATACGACGGGCTAAAGGTAAACATCATAAGAATCAATTTACTCATGCCGACAGCACCGGGGGATACGAGACTACCTGCTCCTCCGCAGATGGAACAGGGGACGGGGCCTGAAGTGGAAGATCGTTCGGAATTAGCGGAGGGTTGGCTCGGTTGGCAGCCGCCTAGGCAGCGCAATCACAGCTTTGTCAGAACGAACAATTAAAATCTTATGCAGGCAGCGATGCTCGGGCAAAGTGGCCGTTTTCTCAGGGAGGAAGGGAAAAAAAACCTGTCATCATCAGGACAGGTGCCAAAGTCCAGGTGTGGCAGATGGTCGTCCTGTGTAATGCCAAGAAATGCCTGTCTGTCTGAGATTAAACATCAATAGAGGCAAAATTAGCTGGAAAAAAAAAAAACGGGGCCCAACGTTTGAGAAGATAAACAAGCTGATTTGTTGTCTTCTTGCTTGCAGAGAAGATGGCAGTGTTGGTGTTTTTCTTCCAACATCTGAAAGAGATCCGTTTCGGTGATGAACTACAGGGCTCCAGAATTGTGATTACAATCATGCCGACTAAATCACTTTGCAGTCAAGAGAAAATAACCTGCCTAAGATAATGAACGGGTGAGTCTTTGGCTTGATTGGCACTCCGAGTATGAATAACCTGGAATTATTCGTAATAACCATGGTAACCGTGCGGTAATTGCCAGAAAATTCTCCCGTCTCAGAGCCGTGGTCGGAAGGGGTAGAAGAGAGGAAGAAATTAGTCCTTGCATGCAGTTAAACCTCCATTAATTGTACACAGTGTGTGTGTGCGTGTGTGTGTGTTTTTATGTCACAAAGGACAGCACTGCTTCCAACTCTCAGGGGTTCTTTCTTTCGGCCCAGAATGAAGGCAATTAGCATTTAGGCTCGTGAAATGTTTTCCGTGCTCTCGCGGAATACAATTCAGATCCCGACTAATCCATAGATAAAAGCTGTGGAAATTATGTAAAATGTCGACGTTTAAGTCTTCACACATGAAAGCCCTTTCTTTCTATTTTTCTTTCTAATAATAAAAAGACGCACAGCGTTGCTGCAATTTTGGCCGCTCAATCAGCCGTGGGTAGAGGACACACAGCGTTCGTGAAATCTTGTCTCGCTGAATAAGCAGATGGCCAAGAGGAAAATCTACACGCCAGAAGAGGCCCGGTTGTTATACAATAGCGACGACTCAACCTGAAAGCGCCATGTGAGCAGCGCCGTATGAGAGTGTAACACACACTCCGCGGTGTAGATCTAATTTCCGAACTCAGGTGGACCTTTTCCTGGAAGCGCGCGCCTCCCTTCGACTGCATGCCGAGCGCAAAGGGAGGTGAAGGAATCTCGCGATTAATAAAGATACCATGCAAATAAGCATTCCCTTCCCTCGGTATGGGATTTGAGGCGAAGGAGAATGGAAGGCATGTTCTGAGTGGGAGCGACGGAAGAATGAACGATAAAGAGAGCGAAATGTTCCACAAAAGTTCCTGCTGGCTTGCTCTAAACCTCTCGGACGTCATGATCTTTCGGGTCACTCAAATTGTTCACGAGGCCAATGGAGAACAAGCCTGAGGCTAATATTACTGATGTCGTGGATGGGGCCCAGGGTCTGAGCCGAGGCCCTGCAGGAGCCCTGCTTCTCTCCAGGGGACAGTGCAGGCTTTTGTTCTCCTCTCATGCCTGGCATTCCCCACGCAGACCGGCCTCGGAGGAAGCCCGCTTCGAAGCCGAGGCATATGAGCCTTTTCTACTCTGCAAAATCCAGCCCCTGGGCACAGCCCATTCGGACCAAGTGCTCTAAGATCTCTTTAATTAAATACCACCGGAGAAAGACAATGGGAGCAATTCAAGGTGGCTAGAAGGTGCTACCATCGTGGCTGGAAGGAGAACAGAATGATAGGCTGTCACTGTAGTCAGTGTTCAGACAATACTTTCACATCGATAACTTCACCCATGAGGAACAGTTTTGTCCTGCCGTTGATTCTCCAACTCAATCTAAAGTACTTGACTGTTAACTGATAGGTGTGGTCTGCACAATGCCGTGCTGAGCGTGAAGATACAACAGTTACTTGTATGTTCACGAGCACTGTGGGGAACGTTACTTTTTAAAGTAACTAATTTCATTACAAAATTACTGTCTTTAAAAAGTAATCAGTTAATTACAGCATTACTTTCTGATAAAACTAACTAGTTCGAGAACTTTTACATTGCAGAAAATGAAAACTCCTTTGTGATACCTCATGCATGTTGTTTTAGTCAAGACCTTTATAATTATTCTACCATCATCACTCAGCGAAGTTTGGCCCATAATCTGTTAACTACTAATACCCCTATCTCACCTATGCAGTTTCGCGCAGTGGCCGTACGTACGGTTCATCATGATTATGTTTCCATCTTTCCGTGCGTCGGTCCTTGCATAGTCAAACCGCATAGGTGAAACAGGGGTATAACAGCATGAATAACAGAGGGGGGCAGGTTATCAGGGGCGGTGCTTGTAGGACGACTTTCACAAAATACACACTAATGGATTGGGAATGACTGTTGTCTGGCTCACGGATTACACAAATTGTCTGAATAACAGATTACATTTTTTTAAAAATAACTAAATAACTGAGTACTTGCGGACCTAACACATTAGATTACTCGTTACATCAAAAAAGTAATCTGAGTACTTTGTAACACGTTACACCCAACTGTTCACGAGTAATCCGATTGGACGAGAGGCATTCCATGACTGATGATAATAGACAGTAACAGCACTGGGACATTTTAGTATGTGCATCACTCGGCAATGCAGGTGTTCAAATAACCACTGCCCGCCAAATTCCATTTAAAAACAAGAAAACACATCTGATCAGGTGAAGTCATCTTAAACAACACTTTGTCTAAGTTTTGAATTCTCTGTTTTGAATCGCCTTTGAACGATCTGTGTTAACTATCTTAACTATACAGTATGTATGAGTGGGCGTGTCCCAGGTGTTGTCCAGTGGTTAATGACACTAACTGTGGGTCTCAGCCTGGGTGAGAGTAGGTCTGTACGGTCCGCAGTACTGAGGAGAGAGCAGCTGCCTGACAAAACCCACATTCACAACCAGTCACAGAAGCACTTTCAGTAAGAACACACATCTGAAAACGTTGTCGTCTTAAACAACACGCCGTCTCTGCAGTAATCACTTCTAAGCTGTTCCGAATCTCATCTGAACTATCAGTGTTCTTTTATTTACAACTACAAAGCTAACTAGCTTCTAACGTAAGGCTAAATCCCAAATCCCTGATCAAGGGCTCTACTTGGTGTGTGAGACAAGGGATTGTACACCTTACATAGTGCACTAGCTTTCCATTTAATCCTATTTGAAATTCAACCCCAGAACCTGGACATTAACGAAACTGAGTAAATGGAACTATAGCGAGAAACTTATGAGGTCTTCAGGATTGTCCACCACCTCCATTGTTTATTCTCCTCACCTTTTGGCTATAAAGAACCGGGAAGAATTTAAACTATTTCAATCAATGTTAATAACACTAATTGTCAGTCGCTAATTGTTGTTCGACAGGTCCACCACTCGCGGTTAGTTAGTTCCGCCATTCGTGGAAGGATACAGTGGTATATCTCATCATAGGTATACCTCAACTATGAGAGACAAAATAAGAAAAAAAATCCAGAAAATCACATTATAGGATTTCTTATTAATTAATTAGTAAATACCTCTGTAAAGTAAGTATTTGGTCACCTACAAAGTATTTGGTCACCTACACCTACACCTACCCGTTACCTGAATTACTGGCATCTGTTATCAGTATAAAAGACACCTGTCCACAACTTCAAACAGTCACACGCCAAACTCCACTATGGCCAAGACCAAAGGCTACCTTCAGTAACACACTGCGCCAGGGACTCAAATCCTGCAGTGCCAGACGTGTCCCCCTGCTTAAGCCAGCACATGCCCAGGCCCGTCTGAAGTTTGCTAGAGAGCATTTGGATGATCCAGAAGAGGATTGGGAGAATGTCACATGGTCAGATGAAACCAAAATAGAACTTTGTGTTTGGAGGAGAAAGAATGCTGAGTTGCATCCAGAGAACACCAGACCTTCTGTGAAGCATGGGGGTGGAAACATCATGGAGGAGATCTGCATGGAGGAATGGGCCAAAATACCAGCAACAGTGTGTGAAAACCTTGTGAAGACTTACAGAAAATGTTTGACCTCTGTCATTGTCAACAAAGGGTATATAACAGAGTATTGAGATAAAGTTATAATTTGCAAATAAATTCTTTTAAAATCCTACAATGTGATTTTCTTGATTTTTTAAAATTCTTTTGTCTCTCATAGTTGAGGTATACCTATGATGAAAATTACAGGCCTCTTCTCATCTTTTTAAGAAGTACACACCAATTGTGTATGCACAATTGGTGGCTGACTGAATCCTTTTTTACCCCACTGTATGTGTTGGCGGAGGAAAATAACTGGTTAAATGAAGAAACAAATCACAATCTGTTGGTGTTTGCGGAACTGTTGTATAAAAGCAATATCACACTCGAGGTTGTGCTGTTGTGCTGAATATCAGCATGGCTGTGGTGCCTATGACCAGCACTCCCTCTCGTGTGATATTTCTTAAATATAATATGGATCATACTGTATACTCTGGCCTTGACCAATTCAACATCAATGGAAGATGTTGGAGTGAACACCATTAAAACACCAACAATGTCTTTTAGAAGAAAGTCTCCTCACCGCTCTGTTGCAGCATTTTAAAGCTGTTCTCATGTCTCATAGTCATCCGGCTCCTTACTAATAATACAGTAAGAAGTACTCTAAGGCGAAATAATAATGCTGTTTTCTGACATGAACCAACCAAAGATCCACTAACATGAAAGAAAGTGAAGAGTCTCAATATGGAGTCGATGAACCTTTTCGTTGCCTTCTGTCTCCATAACAGGCCTGCAGCCTGTGTGTGATTGGCCCAGCTGGAAAAAAAAAATTGGAGCAGACATTTCATGACTGGATGTGCGCTCCCTACAGAGGATTTGTTTAATGGAAATTTGGTGTAGGGAATATTCCCCCAAGGTCCAAAGAGCTGGAGCAAATCACAGGGATGTGTGGAGTAAATGTGTGATTTTACCCACCGCTGGTACACTATGCCTCTACCAAAATCAAAAGCTCATAACACACAACACACACACACACACACACACACACACACACACACACACACACACACACACACACACACACATATGAACATGCTTCCTGTCTGTGCTTTAGCTGATATTTCAGGCCCTGCTTAATAATTTCTATCAGCTTCAGCTTTACAGTAGGTGATAATATTATATGCTCTAAATGTAGCCATATTGGTTTGCCCCATTGCAACAGCAGATACAAGAGTTTAACCCCCTGCATCAAAACATGGTGCATGATCTCTTTTTCTTCGATTTCATCACAGTTTCACGTCTCAGCATCCAGCAGCAGAACAAACGCTCAGGACGAGGCAGTTAAGAGGGGACGAAAGACGAAGACCGTGAAAGGGTGAACGAGGGAAAAACGTCCGACGTGGATGCCAACGAGCTCTGACAGCTCGACAGAGGATGGAGGAAGGAGCTTATTTCATGGCTGATTTGTTTTAATATCTGGTGCAACGGCGGGAGAGCGAGCACGGGGCAAGATGGAGAGAAAGAACAAGAGGAGGAGAGTGACAAAAGGGTCAAGATGAAAACAAGAAAGATAAGGTTGTGAACAGTGGAGACGGCGACGATCTGAAGGGACAAGTTAGAGGGGAGAGAAAAGGAAAGATGCTGTGATAGAAAGAAAGAAAGAAAGAAAGAAAGAAAGCAGAGTTCCTCTTTTTAGCGTTGTCTCCGTTTTGTCATCCAAGAAGAACAAAGCGGCAAAAGTACAAAACATGACAAAACATCTGTCACAGGCTTCAAAAAGCATGTCTCACTTCTTTTCTCACGAGAGAGCCCAAGGGAGGAATTCAGATTTGACAGTGACAGGAAAACGGAGTGCGCCACGTTTCCTGAACTTTCAGAAGGCATCTGAGATGTGCAGCTCAAACGATCCATTCCGGGAAAGATGTTCAGCTACGACAGATATCATTTTAAACTTTTTTTTCTGCATAATATTGTACAGTATAACAAATTTATCCCTGTCTTTACTTTACTCCTTTTTGTGTGTCCTCCTAAGTGGCACACACAACGAGGCATGCAAAGCTGAAATTTTAGTCAGATGGGGTTCTTTCCCATTTCTAAGCCGATATAAGATGTAAGACAATCTATAACAAAGACGGAGACAGTATACTGTGTAGATTATAATACACCTTCTGAGTGCATTGCTTTGATGCTCAATGCATGAGCAATAGGTGAAACAGGTTCATGATGTTGACCCGAGTTTGCTTTTATGTTTAATTGAGCTATTTGGAAGTGCGTCTTTCTTTTTTCTGTGCCACGGCGTAGTGCATGGTAACAGAAAGCAAAATTCGACGCTTGAATCTCCTTCAAAAACAAAGAGGCAGGCCTTTTTTCCCCCACCAATCCAAGCGCTGTCCGTGTCACAGGCCTGTGTGCAAATTGATGGTGTCATTATCAGTGCAGTGATGCCACTTATTACTCATGTCAAAGTGACAGCTGGTCGCTATGGCACCTGCTGCGCCACTCGGTGCCAAGTTATTATTCGGGATGATTAGTGACATCATTCTTTCGGCTCTGCATTCACAGCAAGGCGGCAAGTAGTGGAGACAAAAAAATCTGATCCAAACCTGAATTTATCCGAGAATTTTACAATATAGGGTTAAATCTGTAGAGCCATAAATAATTCGTCAGTTTGTCTGACTGGAGGAGCCTTTAAATCTTTAAACATCAGAGTAAAACATGCAAGTTAGGAACTGTAACTTGTATTAATATGAAAAGCCATTTTTTCCTATAAACATACCACCATGTACATGTTTTTGGCCAAAACATGGTATTGGTGCTAAAAGGTGTATAAAGTGAATTTTGTGGAAAAGTGATAGGATCAAATAACAAGATTCTTCATAATACTTCATGCTTATTATCTCCCATATCTTGGCCAATTTAGATTTTACACGAAAAGACATAAACCTGAAAAAGTATATTATTCTAAAATGTTCAATTGTTACGATATTGCAATATGAAATTTACATGGTTATGGACACTAAAAATTATTTTGGGAATAATTTAATTAACAATTTTTACAGGCCATATGATTATTGTTTGAATCGAGACAGTATAACACTAAAAATTATATAAAAACTCATATAAAAACATCTCTCCAAAATGGCTGAAGTTAGCAACTTGAAATTTTTAGGAAAGCAAGATCGGTCACTTCTAGGGTTACCACTTTTCATACAAAAAAATAAGGGACGCATACTGCAGCGGGGGTCACATCCCTTGGGGCCAAGACC
>JAQMYL010000018.1:2581358-2600148 GCA_030014365.1 Clarias pachynema | reverse complement strand
GCAAAGAAGGACTATGCAATTCATCTGATCACTCTTCATAACATTCTGGAGTATATGCAAATTGCTATTATAAAAACCTTTGCAATTTCCAATATTTATGTAATTCTCAAAACCTTTGGCCACGACTATATATATATAAAACACAAGAGTTAGAAAATGTTCACATTGTTACATTCTGACATTTAACATCAAAATTATTCGGATGTAAGTTCATATAAAATTATGAAAAAAACCCAAACATTTTCATCACCAAAAGTCAGACATTATATAGTTTGTTATATATTATAGATGGCACGGTGGCGTAGTGGTTAGCACTGTAGCCTCGCCTCTTCAGGGTCAAGGGTCCGATTCCCACCTAGCATGGAGTTTGTTCTCCCCGTGCTTACTGGGTTTCCTCCAGGTACTCCAGTTTCCTTCAACAGTCCAAAGACATGCAGATAAAGCTTAATGGTGTTCCCAAATTGCCTGTGAATGTTGACCGGAGGTCGCACCATGGTCATGATAAATGGGGATAAATATAATGGTAATCACCACTGGCCTGCACGGTCCTAAGTTGGACTACAGAGGTTCCTAGATGGATGGATGGACGGATGATAGTACAGTATATACAGTATTGTAAATATGTCACTTAGCCTAGCTCAGTTTGATGTTTGCTAGCCTGAAAATGTCTGTGAAGGCAAAGGGAATTAAGGTGATTTTAACCATTACTTGCCTAAAAAAAATATCTATTGATCAAACAAAAAATCTGGATCTTTCTACTGGATCTGCTGCACAGGATTATGGGATACATAAGACAACTAAGGATTTCAGATCCACAATAATTTTGTGGCTATTTCGTTATTGCATTAACCTTCATAAGCGAGAGAGCAAATCCCGCCCCCATAACTCAGGGTGAGAGTGTGTTTCTTCACGTTTCTGTGTGTATGAGCTGTCCTCAGAGGTCCTGAGCCAGGTTCTGAGTGTCTGAGAAGTAAAGTGAGGTCAATACACACTGATCTAATCGCTTATTTTCAGCGGTGCTTCTCAGACGTTTCATGATGCTTTGCCTCCATTTAGATTTTTAGATTAGGAAAAGAAAAAAAAAACTTTTTTTAAGTTAATTTTTTAGTCTAGGAGAGAATGTTTTCGTTGATGGTGTGAGTGTGTGTGTGTGTCTTTTTCTGGTTTCTGTGTCTGAGCCGCTCCACTTAACTAATGGTCCTTGCAGTCTTTCCCTCCATGGTGTCATTATTCTGCCTTCCACATGGCTGGCACGCTAATAAACACACTGTGAAATGCATTATGGTCCAGGGAAGAAATTTGCAGGAACTAAAGCGTGCCTTCTTTTCTCAAAACAATCCGAGTCTGTGTGCTTATTGTGTCTTTTGAGCAGGGAAGGCTTGTTTTTTTGTTTTTTTTAATCATCCGTGATTGGAAAGTCAGCGAGGCCGATCTTTTCTCCATCTGCTTTGTAAACAGATCTGTTAAAATCTTTTGAAAAGCGTGAAATGACTGCGCTGCTTGTAATTCGTACTAAATGAAGGCTCGTAACCTGCGTTCTGGTCGGGGCGAGTGCTGGTCTGTCTGATTCTGCCACGTCTGAAGGAAATGGCCTCGATGATGATGATGATGATTCCTGTGAGGACACTGAGAGAAATCAAAGCAAAATGTATTCTTTTATTATTATTGTTATTATTATTATTATTATAATTATTATTATTACCCATTGGAGCAAGGAGAAGACCGACCTGGTGTTAATTTTGTTGGGTTTTTTTGTTCGTAGTTCAAATCTTTACAATATGTTGTACGTCTTCAGCTTTGTTTTCTTGCTCAGTAACATCTCACACCTTCCGAAGAAAATAATAATAAATGCTTTTACCCCAAATAAACGTGTAATTTCATTAATTTCTTGCAAGTGAATCAATTCAGAGTCATAATTGCGATTCGATGCTCAGGTTCTTCCAGGACGGTTGTTTACTTTAAACCTGAGCGAGGAAAAAATAAGAAAATCTACCAGGGTTCGGTAATAAACATGTAAACGGGTCAATATTACTATATATTGTGTTTGAGATGTCATACATTCCAAAAAAAGATTTTCCATTTAACTTCATATTAACTTGATTATTAAACCTACAAGAAACAAGGGCCAGCCGTAAATGTAAGGTATAGAAGATTATTAAGGCTAAGTTAAAGAAGAAAAAAAAACAGTTTGCAATAGTGTAGTCAGATGGGAATCTGTAAAACTGCACATTAAGGTGCATTAAAGAGGTAAAAATGTTGCATAATAATAATAATAAAAAGCATATATTGTTTCTATGTACATGATGATTGTATATCCAGGTGGGAACTTGTACATACATAACTGTACATAAGGTGCAACAAGAAGGTGGACAACATAAGAGACTGTAGACTTGTTGCACTGACGGGAACGTAACAGATTAACATTATGGTTAATAAATACAAAAACAGGATGTATAGAAATACATAATGGGAAAGCTCCGGCACTTTTTTTTAAGTGATCAAATGTGTATGTGCAGTGTATGATCAAATCTCAAAATATGTCCAATCTGTCATCGATAAATTAAAAGTAAATACATTTTCATCGCATTGTGATTATAAAATGTAAATTTTCAGAAAGATGTATTGTACCCTAACTAACAATTTTTTTTACTTAATGGAAAAGTCTGATGATAATAATAATAATATTATTATCAATCCAAAATATGGCAAAAACTATGCACGTGTCCACCCTGTCATGAAAGGATCAATAACAGGGTGGACATTTATTGATTTATTTTACAGCATTTAATGAACACACGGTGGACCTTTAGTTAGCAAAGTGATTCAAGGTGACTTGAAGGTGACTGTGAACCATTTATGACATGTACAGTATTTTGAATTTTTTAAAAGAAAGTTTTTCTTTTTAATATGTATTAATATTCCATTATCACTGGGTGGACGGTGGATGTTAAGCTCGACATCAAACTACAAACACAATGTGATGAACATTAAAAAAATATTAGTGGAAATACGTAATGTAGTTACAGCAGGTGTTTGAACCTCCATTGAAGAAAGACAAAAGGATGGTTGTGATGTCCCCCAAAGGATAAGTTCCCCCAAAAATGACGGTGTGGACATCAGGGATGTGTACAAAATTTTTATTATTACGAAAAGGGACTTGTTTTATTAAATTATTTGTTGAGAAACATAAGAAAATTATTTTCATTTTGTGTTATTTAACTGCTTATTGCGGGCACTGAGGTTAGCCAAGCAGCATGTGGGACATGACAACGATCTCTCACACACACACACACGCAATTCAAGAAATTGGTACAAAATGATGGAAACACATTTCAAGAGACTTTGTTTGGTTGTTTATAATTAAATTTCATAATGTCATTATTATTATGAAGTTCGTGATAACTGGGTGATTCTGACGAGAACATTAAAGCCACTTTATATTGATATTTACTCAAACACTACATCTATGAAAATTAAAAGGATGTAAAGAAACAGCACATATTTCATGATATTTTTTTTCTTGAAGGACGTCCTATACACTGCAATGGAAAGGGGCAGTGTTGGAGCCTGACATATAGGCGAGGGACATCGAAGAGACATTCCAATGTCAATATAGGGCATTTCCTGCATGCTCACTCACAGCCGAGTCAACACCGACACACAATGGCCCTGTGTGTCCATGTGGGAGTGTGTGTTTAATGGGACTGTGGAAAATGGATCCTATGAAAGACGGGTACGAAACCTTTAATTAGGAAGACTGATGGATGCTGACACACCTTTCTTACCTCAAGTTATCAGTCATGACTGGGAACCATGAATAACCGCTCTTTTCTTTTCTTTATTGCTCTTGTTCTGTCTCATTCTAACTCTGTCTCAGCCATTTTTTTTCTTTCTTCCCGCCAGTCCCGTTCTCTTTAATAGCGCACACAGACTCGGTCATTAGTGGACCGTGGTGTGCTTTGAGGCACATAATAACACCCCGATGCGGGAGCCATCTTTACGGAACAAAGGAGCAGGACGGTGCCATCAGTTTCTCGATTGTAACCAAAGTTAATTGCTGTAGAGGATATTCCCAGTGGTTGCGCCGGTGTAAAACTGATACTTCAGCCGATCTGGTACAAACCATCTGCTGGCTTCTTCGGCAGACAATGGTACGACTTGATGGGGGTTGATGAAGACCATTTGGCCGTGCCCAGGGTATCAGCTTTTAATGCAGCGGTCCAGAACGCAGGACAGGAGAGCTCCTGAGGGCTCCGGACGCTCGCAGGGGGAAGGGTGACCGAATTGAGGTTCGACATCCAGAAGGAGCTTCTTATAAATACTGTATGATTTATGATCTTTAATTTAGGGTGCTTTTAAAGTGCCTGGTGCACAGGTTCAGGTACAGCTAGATTCGATCCACTAAGATAACTACAGCTAGGGAATTTGTGCATTTCTGTACAGGTGCCTTTCTTTGTAAGGATCTACTTCATCATCTAGGACAGAGATCCTCAAAAAGTGCTAGACAGTAATTAAATGCAATTTCACAGCACGGTCTGATTAAGGACTTGTGCCGTTTCGTGAGGAACTCATTAAGCTCTCCGAGCTCTTGGACAAGTGTACTTTCGCGGAACGAGATGCTGAGTGCCTCGAATTCTTCCCATCTACCTCCTTAACCGCAATAAGCATAGTAAAGAGGTTTGGGGAAAAAAACAAGCACACAATAATATGAACTAAAACTCTTGCAAATTAAGGACTCCAGGCAACAGCCGTGATCGTGCTGACAAGAGTTTGTTATGATAAGCGCTTTTCTACTGACATGACGCTAGGGTCTAATCAAAAGAAGTGATTCTGGGTGAGAAGATTGGTTTGGTTCCCGCATCAAATGCTAATGCTAATTGTATGGAAGTAAGAAGCAGTGATGATCCCTCTGAAAATAATTTAAATATCATACGCTTAATTATACAACAGTTAATTTTGACCGAGTGATCTGATTGGACGAGAGGTGTTCCATGAGTTTTGATAATGGACAGTAACAGCACTGGGACATTTAACTATATGCATCACTTGGCATCCCAGGTGTCCTCTGGTCGATAATTCCACTAACTGTCGGTCGCATCGTGGGTGAGAGTAGGTCTGTACGGTCCGCAGTACTGAGGAGATAGCAACTGCCTGACAAAACCCACATTCACAACCAGTCACAGAATCACTTTCATCAAGAAAATGTTATGTCTTCTTAAAACAACACTTTTTCTCTTTAATAATTGCTTCTAAGTCGTTCCTCTGTGTTGTTTTATTCACGGCTACTAAGATAACTATCTAACACAAGGCTGAATTGCAAATCCCTCTCTAACTCCTGATCAAGGGCACTACTTTGTGTGTGGAACAAGGTATTGGACACCCTACACAGCGCACTAGCTTTCCCTTTAACACTATTTGGAATTCTGATATTCTAAAGTGGAAATATAAAGAGAAACTAAAAAGATCTACAGGACTATTAACCACCTCCATGGTTTACTCTCCTCATTTTTTGGCTCCCAGTAACAGTTAAAAACTACTTCCACCACTGCTTGTGCCATGTGCCTACGTATCACAGCCGTGCTGATATTCATCATGACATCACTCCTTCTTGTGTGTTATTGCTTAAATAAAGTTTCCAAAGGAGGATTAAATGCTGTAGATTACTGAACAGCAGCTACGACACAATAAGTCATAGTTAAGTCATGCTATGGTTATATCTCAGTTGTAGCTCGACTAGGACTTTTAATTGTCATGCTAACGTGCTGAGTGATGCTAATGTTAACAAAATTACTTTTAGCACCTAGACTCTTACAATACCTAGCTAAAGCTAAAAGGTAAAAATATTCCTGTAATCATTTTACTATGCAAAGGAGGTAACTTGGACAAAAGCATAAGTAAGGTCCATAGTGTTGGAATGTGCTATATGTAATATATTACAGTACGTATTATATACGCTCGCCTACTTTCACTCCTTTGTTCAGGTATTCTGCTAGTCTTCTATAGTCTGCTAGCATGTTTATTAAGTTTAATCCGTTCAATGAAATGAGTGATTAACACAAAGGTATTGTTATTTATATCCAGCTAAGGAGTGTATAGATTAACCAGATTAGCTAGGATTACTGCAATTTATATGATATAAAAATTTGAGATATACAGGATTGTCCACCATCTCCATGGATTATTCTCATCACCTTTCACCTACATAGTTCCAGTTTCTATGTTTATATCTCTCATTTATACCTCGAATAAGTCATTTAATTGGACTGCTGTCCTGGGCCATATTATACAAGCTCTGGAGGGGAATCCATTTAATGACCGAATGCATCGTACGTCTGACTCCACTACGATAGGTGGCGATCAGTTGCTTCCAAATGCTTGTGTTTATCTCACATCTTATATCTACGCAAACTCACACAGTTATTTTGTAGCTATAACTATAATAGCCTTAGCTGTTGCGTATAATATAAAGCATGACAAGCATGAAGCTTGTCTAGCTCTCAACCAAAACTTTGACAATATAGTACCATGTACTCTGACCACCGTATAATGCACTCTGACTCCGGCCTACTAACAAAACCATCATCTGTGAAGAGTAAAGAATTTCATTGTGGGGTAATGTACGGTCTATGTAAAGTATAAACGCTGAACTTTTTAATTTTCAGGACATTCGTTCGGGTTAATGAACTCCCACATCTCAGCGTGCAACAGTCAAGCTAATAAAATGGAGGAAATATTTAAGTTGAATAGTGAAATTTGAACAGAGAGCTCAGAATTAGCAGAAATACAGACTCTGGGAGTTTGTACCTGTATGTGGTATTAGATTTCTGCTTTTAATGACCTGGATTGCACAAATCCTTTATTCCAGCAAAGCCGCGTGACTGTATTTAGCCACGCGGATGTTGTGTGTCATAAAACCATTTGATCGTGTCGGTTGACCATCTGTACATCTGAAACATATTCAAAAGAACTATACAACCAATCTAAAGCTAACAGCTGTGTAAGCTAATCCCCCCCCCCCCCTTTCCCATACACACACTTCGTTCGTCCTCTGAGGCTGAACTGTGCATGTGTTTGTGGCTAGCCCACAATACTATCATCAGAAAAAGCCTCAGGCCTCCGTGCGTTTGCAGTCAGCGCTTCAACGGCCACGGTTCAGTGTGGTCAAGACGCTCCAGAAGCTCCGGTTTCAGCCGTGCGGCCCTGAACGACAGAGAGAGAGAGAGAGAGCGAGGGAGGAGACCTGGAGATCACGCAGCTTGGCAGAAGGCTAACAATGGCCGCAGTTAGAGTCAATACAAGCACACAAAGGCAGTTTGCTTAAAGAATTGTCTCGTCAGTGTCACCGATTCTTCCTATCATGATTGATTAGTTGGATTATACCTGGGAACCTTAAAGCCTAGTCAAATCCTATAATTTACGCTAAGTATTTAGCGTGTCATTTACTAGACCTATATGAAGAAAGAGTAAAAAAAAAATGTATGTAATAAAGTGTTATGGTTATGTATCATTAAAAGAAATATAAAATAGCTATGGAGCCAGAAATGACTCGCTCGCCTCATTGGCATTCAGGGTTTCCTTACAGTGTTGCAGATATACAAGGCTTGGCCAGACTAATTCCTGCTGCACTTACTTAATCAGAGAGCTTTGGAGAGCTGAAGAGATTAAAGGAAGAAAACAGAAACTTAAATAGAGTTGCAAAGCCACTCCGAGGGAAAATTCAGGTAAGCTGCCAAATCAAACAAAAACCAAATTCCAGTCTCAGCATGCGTTGCGGTTATTGCGAGCTTTTGCTGTGTGCTTAGATTTATTTATTTATTTATTTATTTATTTATTTTTGTTTCTTCAAATCTCTCCTGGAACGTTAAGAGCTTAAGATTAGGTCCCCATCTCGTCCGACCTTATCTCATTATCATTCCTCAAAAGCTTTGGCCTTTTGCTGGTATTTACTCTATTGTCATTTCGTACTTATTTGAACATGCAAATGAGGTGCGATGGAGAGCTGAGGCATCTGCCTCGCTCAAAAACACACGTCGTGCTCCTCAGGAGTGGCTCCCCCTCCCTCCGTGTTTGCCCAGAGAGGAGTCCCATCAGCCACCATGGCAGCGTGGAGGCAAATGAAACCCAGAGGCATGCTGTGCGTAAAATCGCAGCCTAACACCATTAGAGACATCCGAGCAATCACACTCGCCGGGCCCAGGAGAGACAACAGGAGTTTCCACTCGGGCTGTTTCTCAAGCCATTTGGGGCATTCTGTGACGAGTGTCTCCTCTGAGCGTCAGACGTTTCCTGTCTAAGAAAGACCAGAAGGAGAGAACGAACACAAAAACTCGGAGAAATACGATATTGAATTGGAGCCTGCCGTTGTCCTGGGTGTTGGAGTCTCTCGTGGATAAACATGCCATTCTTCTAATAAAACACTTCATACATTTAAGGAATAAAACGCTTCATGTCATACGAAACAATGAAATTATATGGAGTTATATGAAATCAATCAATAATGAGATGTTGTTGATGCTTATTGATGTTGACCTAACGTGTAATCCTATTAAGTAGGCCGACCCCCACCGTATGATTTGTCTGATGAACGTTGCTAGATTTGTAACAAAATCATCCTACATTAAACCAACGAGAAAACCCAGTTTCCGTCGAGGATCACTAATGGAAATATTCGCACACTCGTGCTAGTGCGAACACAGGGTGATGCCCCGAGTGTCGATGACATGTGGCCGTGCATCAGCATCATTAACAGCCTTTCTTTTTCTTCTTTATATCCCTTGCAGCTGCATCCCCATTCCCAGAGGGACACGCTTGTGGCTTTTGGGTAAATAATGCTCTAATCCAGCCAATAAAAGAATCCAGCCTTTAGAAAACAGCCATCCATCACCTGAGATCCCTGACTGGTCAGTCTTTCTTTTCTGTTTGTGCTAAATCCTCTCTGTCTCTTGATATCTGGGCCAGAGGAAAGACAATGAGGAGTTGAAGAAGAATGAGAAGAGATGAAGAAGTTGGGAGACTCGTGAAGAGTAGCTAAGAGCTTCTGTCACCTCCGGTGTGAGCAACCCAGAGATGTTGGCTGTGTTTTAAATTAAGCTTCTGTCAGACCAGGAAGTGAGACATGCACACTTGTGTGGTAAAATCACACCCTTTAAACGCTCTAATAGAACCCAATACACAAATGTCTGACGCAGCACGGCGCCTCAATAAACACTGTGCTGTCAACACAACAAACGCCCGGTCTGGAAGGAGCCTAGCACAAAGCTTAGCTGTCAGCTTAAACTGTTCAAATGAGAGAGAGAGAGAGAGAGAGAGAGAGAGAGAGATGGAGAGAGAGAACCTGTCACCACAGGCAACAAAAGGGGCTAAGCTTTATAAGTTTTGCATGCCAAACTACATGCTATCTACCCCATTGTCTGCTGCAAAAGTCTGTTGTGGTGAGACCAGCATGCCTGCTAGGCATTAGCAGAGCCAGGCGGCGTGAAACAAAAGGTCGAGGTAATTCCTTTTCTTTCACACATGGGCGAGTTTTGCTCCCCACTCGAGTCCGAGTCTGAGTCACTTTTAACAAGAGTTAGCGCTCCTGATAGGCTGGAGACAGCAAAGGCCCCCGAGGGGAGGAGGGGCAGCCGCGAGCCTCGGCGCGATAAAATCAAGTGCTACAGGTGTAGCTGGGTCCTTTATCAACACCGCCATTGTTCACCGTGCCAACCGCCGCTCGGCTAAAACCCACACACACACACACACACACACACACCTACACGTACAGTTTCAAAATCGCCCTTCTCCCTCCCACTCGTTCACACGTTCCCACCCCAGAGAGATCGACGTGACGTGCACCTGAGCTCCGAGCCCCAGGCTGACTTGACATTCTTAGACACCGTGTCATCAAGAAGTGCCGGAATGAGCCTGCCGAATCCTAACACGGCCCGCAGGAAGGTTGAGGAACAGGAGGGGCCAGAGATGTTGACATTGGGGACGTGACAGAAGTGCATTATGAGCTCTAGCTCTTTTAACACACCCTTGTTGACTTCCTCAGGTGACTTAAAAGTGTTTATCACCTACACTCTTGGAATCCTCTTGGGGGCTAATGGACTGAGATTTTTAAACCAGTTCTGTTTTAGGGTTTAGAAAGAGAAAGAAAAAGAGACAGAGAGAGAGATGCTTGTGTTCCCTTTTAAAGGACAAAGGTCTCTCGCTGAAGAGTGCTAGAACGTTTTTAAGAGTGTATAAATGTATACACGGTTTCAGAAAGGGTTTTTGGATGGTTTTGTAGATTCCTTGTACTCAGAACTGTCCTCAGGTTGTTATAAGGCTCGACACAGAAAGGGCTGAAGATGGAGTGTGTACGGTTAAAGTTGATGTTTTTTTAATATGATTACGGATTAAAGCTTTTTAATAATTGGATCCTATCTGGATATCAGCTTAGAGAGAAACAGCATGCTAGATGCACCTAGAAAATCTATTCCAATTATATCATTTGGCCAAATATTTGTCCACACCTCACTGTTTTGCTGATATCCTTGTCCTTGTCTTGCATTGTTCTATTCTTACAAGGCTTTCCACTAGATTTTGTTGGAGCCTCAGTGTGTGGATTTGTATCCGTTCACAAACCCTACAAGAGCATTCGTGAGCTCAGGTGCTGGTGTCGGGATGACAAGGAGGCTCCGGTACCCGTTCATCCCAAAGATGTTTGATGGGATTTGGGTTCCGTCCAGGGTGTGTGCAGGACACTCAAGTTCCTCCACTCAAACACACTCTTAACACACCATGTCTTCATGGATGTGGCTTTGTGGATCTCAGAGGGGCATCATCGTGCTGGATAAGGGTTCGGGCCTCTTATAACTCTTTTCCAACAAAGTGAACCACGCAGTGGCAGCCGGTCAATAAGGGGTGCAGGGGCGCCGCCCCCTTAAAGTTAGGCAGAGAAGAATGCTACTTTAACATGCAATTATTTAACATATTAACTATTCATTTTAATAATGAAATAAAATCATTTAGTCACAATATTCCGCTGTATTTCTTAATATAATTTATTTACAATAAAAAAAAAAAATCTAAACTGTATTACGTAGATTTGTGTTCGTGTACGCGGGGCGCTGGACAAACGAGTGTCTATGTAGACACGTAAACTTTTGAAAAGCATGTGATTTGAGGCTGAGCTCTAATTGGATTTTTTCAAATCATCCTTTATCGAACCCTCCCACTTTTGTTCTTAGCGAATCAATATTGTTTTTAAATATTTGGGCTCATGTGATTTTTTTTCTGTCTGATTGGCTGTGCTTTGGCTGCCTGAAAACAAAGAACTGGTTCCAAAATCTTCTAAAAGGACTGACCCCAAACCAGCTCTGGAACCGCCTTGGTGGAAAAAGGGTATTGGTTCCAGTGAAGGGAAAGTGTGATGTTATTGCATACACAGGTATACTATATTCAAGACTTGTGTGCATTAAGCTTTTTGGAAGCAGTTTGGTGATGGTCAAGGGTGCATATACTTTTGCAATATAGTGTAGCTATAAACAGAACGTTTTTTTTTGCGGGGGGGGGGGGGGGATGCACAGTTTTCCAACTTGAAGGCAAAAAATTAGCCAAAAAGCCATGCTTTATGTCCAACATGTGCTTCTTTAGTCCAAGATGGCGGCTCACATAAAGAACTTTCCAGCGTTCATTTGCATGCTGAAGTTTTTGTTTATAATTTTAGACTACAATAAGCCCTACTTTGTCGCAATGTGGTTAGAGGAAGTTATGTATAGCAGATTTTATGTAAGATAGATTTCTATTAACCGTTAGCTACACGTATCTTCAATGTAAAACACTTGAGATGATGATGTAATGCATCAGTTGGGTTAAAACCAGTCCTGGAGAGGTGTGAATATCCCGTTAACAAACACCAGGAATCATTTTTGAGCCTGGCAGCAAGTTATAACAGATCATTTATTTCCCTTCAGTGGATGAGGATTGTCAGGAACGGGTGTCTCGTGTGTCGGAGCTGGCGAATAGTGCCTTTATCTGAAATAGATGGACAGAGGGATTGTGATGGCTGAAAGAATGCAGGCCCCGGTTTTGTCGTATAGTTATTCCCAAAGAGACTTTGATGGGATTTTTCTTCTCTGCCCATCAATCTTTTTCCAATTACCTGTCTTGTTTCGCTGAAATCTATCAGAATCGTCGCCTTGGAAACTGATGGCATCCTCCATTAGGTTTTGGTCTATTGTTTGATTTGTGTAGACGTAGCAGCCTGGGGTTTATAGAGCGCGCCGCCTGTAATGATCCTAAATGCTTCCTTTAAGAGAAGGAGACACTTCATTCGCATCATCAGGAGACTGACGGATAGTTGCTTCTAAACCTGAGACGGGGAAAAGAATCAATAAATGAGTGTTTGGGAGTGTGAACGTCGCACACAGAATATGCGTGTGCATACATCAGCCGTTAATGCAATACGTCTTATTTTATCAAATGTTCATATTTTATTTTTTATTTTTTACTTTAACCAAGTGTTGTTTTGATCAAGCCTTGGGGTCCTCTCGCATTCCTTTCCTGTCTACTGACTGATGTCAAATCAACATGGACGTGCACACTTTAACACCTTTTGGTTCATATTCACACAGTACTCGGGTTAAATATGTAACACTGACCATGATAATAATAATCACTGTTTCGAGGAGATAATCAACAACATCAATCAACAACATGTTGATTAATCGCTAAGCTACTTGCTGTTGGACCGTACTTGCACTGTACAGTATATCGGTCCAAAATATAATGGCTTTTTTTGTTTTGTTTGCCAAAACCCACATTCAAAACCAGTCACAGAAGCACTTTCAGCAAGAACACACATCTAATGACGTTATGTCGTCTTAAATAACACATTGTCACCTTAGTAATTGGGTCATTCTGAGTCATTCTGAAATGCCACCGCATTGTGTTATAAGTTGAGCTACAAAGCTAACTAGCTTCTAACACAAGGCTGAATCCTAAATCCAAGGGCACTACTTTGTGTGTGGAAAAAGGGATTATACACCTTACATAGCACACTAGCTTTCTATTTAACACTATTTGGGATTCAACCCCGTAACCTGGAATTTAACTGAGCTTATATTTTAATGCAGAATAAGTGGAAATATAAAAAGAAAATTACGAGGTTTACATGATTGTCCAGCACCTCCATGAGGTTTATTTCCCTCATTTTTGCCTACAGAGTTCAGGGAATAAATTAAAACAACTTTTTTTCCCTGTTAATCACACTAACTGTCAGTCGCAGTAAGTTAATTCCGCCAGGCATGGAAGGATATGTGTTGGCGGAGCACAATAACTGGGTAAATAAAGAAACAAATCATAATCTGTTGTTAATAAATCTTGTTTGAAGATCAGACTCTAGGACATGCTGTTGTACAGAATATCAGCACGGCTGTAATATCTTCAGTCTTTGTACCTATGACCGTATCACCGCTGTGCTGATATTCAGTACAACAGCATGCCCTTGAGTGTGATATTGCTTCAATTTTCCACTTGAAACATGCATACAGTACTAAAGCACTAATAAACGTATAGTGACAAGGTTGGTACTTTTTTTTTTTAGGAGTGTATGACACACTGAACAAAAATGATGTCACAAAGCAAAAGCCAACACTTTCCTCCGAAGCACATAGGCTGGTCTCACAGCACGCGATTATTAGACTAAGAAAAGGGTGTGGCTTAAATGTCAAATTTAAGAAATCTGAATGTGAATCTTTTCAGAATTTATGGACAGTCGTTCTTTCACCAGCGTCCATCAAGGAGGAGTTTTCAGGTTAAAATTGTCTTTTGAAGATATAGAAGACGTTACAGCTTTACCTCCAGCTGTTAAAAACACCCACACTGGAGACTCCTTCCGTAAATGTTATAGAACATGTCGTACAACGTAAAGCTGCTGAAAATGAATCAACATTGGTTTCCGACCAATCAGGTTCGAGAATTTAAGAACGCTGTGGTATTAGAGATATATTATGATTTTATGATTTGTTTCTTTAAGGACACCCCTCTACACCCCCCCCCCCTGTACTGAGGTGCACTGAGGAGCACTGAAAGTGACAACACCCCTCTTCCACTCACACACACACACTCACACACACAGAACTCATCTCCTGTGCGGCGCGCTGTCAGCTCGTCATCTCTCACTCGGTGCACTCGACTAGACAGCAGCGAGCATGCTGGGATATGTCAGCCAGCAAAATGGAGTCTTCTCATTAGCTCTCCTCACACCTGCTGTTTCTCTCTCCTTAAGAGTCACCGAGCAAACAAACACAAACACACAGGCACACACACACACACACACACACTCACGCACACATACACACACATAAACAAACACCTATACAGCTGGATACCTCAACAAGTCAATGTAATGGCACCCTGCTGATGTGCAGGCTCAAAGCTGCATATTCCAGCCAAGTTCTCATCACACTAGCTTACTTATGGTTCATCAGAATAACTACGTGTTAAAATAGGACGTAAACAAATAAAAGACCATTGTCTGAGCCTGTTTAAGTGTACATCCATCATGAAAACTGAAATTGTGTGTGTGTGGAGTTTGCATGTTCTCCCGTGCTTGATGGGTTTCCTCTGGGTACTCTGGTTTCCTCCTACTGTCCAAAGACATACAGATTAGTCTAAATGGCGTTCCCAAATTGCCCCTAGTGTGTGAGTGTGTGCCGTAAGTCTCTTGGGATATGCTCCTGGCCTCCCGCGACCCTGTATACAGGATAAAGCGGTGAGTGAGTGAGTAAACTGTTTACAATTATGGATATTTTTACGTTTTCTCTAAGGAGACGTTTAACATTTTCGGAAGGAGTGTCACAGTGTATTCTTAGATTGCAGCATGGAAAGGTCTTCAGGACATGACAAGATGCATCATATCAACTTCATAGACTGTTCTACTGAAACTAACCAGTTTCATGGACGTTCCACAATATTAGATGCAACTAGAAATGCATAAAACCTAAAAGAAAAAGTTGTAAAAAAAAATTGTGGCCAGTACAAACCAGAGCTATGTGTAATAATAGTAAAAGTAAGAGCATTTCCATGCACACGCACAATGTGTTGAGAACTCATAGGACTGGGACTAAACAGCTGTGTGCCCATAATAAAACCACTTGTTAGTGAGACTCATCAGAAAGAAAGGCTTCAGTTTGCTAAGGAGCGTAAAATACTGGAGCGATGGAAAAAGGTCATGTGACCTGACGAGTCCAGATTGAGCCTATTCCAGAGTGATGGGTGTGTCAGGGTAAGAAGGGAAGAGTATGAAGCAATGCACCCATCATGCATAGTGTCCACTGTACAAGACTCTGGAGACAGTGTTATGATCTGGGGTTGCTTCAGTTACTCAGGTCTAGACTCAGCAACGTTATGTGGTAATAAAATGAGGTTAGCTGATGACCTGAATGTACTGAATAACTGAGTTTTTCCTCCATATTCCAAGGACTCAGATTGTGAATCATTTTCACACATCAACTGGACACCACAGGGGGTGACGTAATCAAAGCTAAAGAGGAGCAGGTTAAATATTAGAATGTGTGACTTTTTTTGGCCAAGCAGTATATAAAGACAGTTTAAGATGTGCTGTTTCATCACTGTATCACAACACTATATCATTGTTTTTTTTCATTTTTTTTTTTCATTTTCAACACTGGGTGTTTTATTTCTTACTCATTGCTCAATTTGTCATATTAAATGATATGACAATGCGTATTGTTCAAGGTGAATGAAGGTGAACATCTCAAAATATGAATTATGTTATTCAACATGTGTAATAATCTAGTAGTAAGAAATTTTATTGCATGAAAACATGTTTTTGTAGTTTGCATTACTTTGGCACCAGTAGGATTTGAAGTCGCATCTCATCACTTTAAATTGTATGGTATATGATCCTCCAACATGAAACCTCCAAATCCGTGTCTCCTAGAGACATGTTGTTCGGAGCGAAGGCGTCATTGATTGAGATTACGAGCCAAAGGCCACCCATGGTGGTGAGCAAGAGAGGGAGAGATAGCTAGAGATAGACAGAAAGAGAAGAGTCTCTTTTCACGTCCTTCGCCTCACTCCCAGCTGGACTCCAAAACTCAGTCTTCAAAGGTCTGAGGAAGCTTTAAAGCTCCCTCCTGTGTTTTTTTTTTCCCCTTCTTTTTTTATGAGGAACAATGAGGTGAAGGCGTCTCAACAGGCTGAGAAAAAAGCAGCTTGTTGGCCGGGGAGCTGCGAGAGGCAGGGGATCATCAGGAGAAAGAAAGACACGACAACAGTGGCCTGCCAGAGAGTCTCTCTCAGTGTCTGCCAAGGGCCAGGGAGGTGAGAGGCCCTCACACTCTCTCTCGCCTCTGTGCTCATGTCTGTGTGTGTGTGTGTGTGTGTGTGTGTGTGTGTGTGTGTGTATGTGTATTATGAAGTTGCAAATGGAGGAAGAAAGAAAGTGAAAAAGAAGCTGTGTGAGAGGGGTTTGAGGCAAAAAAAAAATCATAAAATAATATTCATTGTAGATCGTACACTACATTACAGTATTCTTAATGAAAAATCACGGTGAGCCCTTTGTGATCCCACCAGTTATGTGGAGAGAAGATTTGAAGAAAGTACATTTCCCATACTCACAATTAGAGCCAAAAGCAGGAACTTTTTTTTTTGTTAAGAAAAATATGAGAAATTTAAAATCCAGGCTGAGATCTATATTAATATATAGAGACTTCATTCATATTCATATCCATGTCCTTAATCAGCAACTCATCATCCGGCACCATTTTCATTACCAGTGATTTCTTTTCTTTTAAATCTGGATACAAGGAGAAAAATGTACATGGCCCTAAGCAATCCATTGTTAATATCGGCCTCCTGGTGATGTAATATAAGCTCTACTTCCTGTAGATTTCTCGTCACATGGTGATGAAAGTATGTCCTGCATTGCACAATAAAATTACACAATACACCCTGTTGCCTAAAAGTATATCCTTGCCGGTATGCATGTGTAAAAAAGAATGAGTCGACATCTAGACAAAGGGTCTGACAACTTGCACCACCTTTACAGACACGTTACTGGATGTTTATTTGAGTGTTTCAGAAAGACGTGGTGTTTTTAAGGGTGTGAGTGTGAATTGAATTAGCAATTCATTGCCCTTGATGGTCTGTCTAGGTGAAAGCCTGTGTTTCTTAAAGCTGAACGACTTTCAGCTCTTTGTGAAAGGTGATTAGGTGACATCAGAGACTGACAGGAAGTTAGTGGCCACTCATCCTGTCAAATGAAAAGGGAAAAAAAAAAAACCCTAGTAGGTCTAATGATAGTCAGCGAAAAATAGCTGATGGACAAAAGTGTGAAGTGTGACTGTTATTAACAGACTAAAGATGAACAGGAAACGTGTTTGAAAAGGCAAGGAAACTGCATACCCACTCTCTTATAAACACCACAGTGCATTATGGGTATATCATATGGACATAGATATGAACTCATTTATAAATAAATAAATATAGTTAAGGCTGCAGGTTACTGGCTTTCTGATTGGATAGTCGGGGGTTCGAGCGCCAGCACTGCCAAGTTGCCACTGTTGAGCCCTTGAGCGAGGCCCTTAACCCTCTCTGCTCTAGGAGCGCTATAACCTGGCTGACCCTGCGCTCTGACCCCAGCTTCCTAACTGGGATGTGTGAAAATTAAGATTTCCCTTTGGGGATTAATAAAGTACTAATTATTATCACTATTATTATCCTCTATCCATCCAACTAGGAACTGTGGAAGCCAAAGGCGTTTACCATTGTATTTATTCCCATTTTACGACCAGACCTCCGGTCAACATTCACACACTACTGGCAATTTGGGGACACCAGTTAGCCTAATCTACATGTCTTTTAGACTGTGGGAGGAAAACCGGACTACCCGGAGGAGACCCAGCAAAGCAGACCACAAGGCGGGAATTGAACACTCAACTTTGGAGGTGCCGAGACAACAGTGCTAACACTAAGCTACCATATATATATATATATATATATAATTATCCCCCCCCCCTATATTGTATACAGGGTGCGCCAATCGACTGCAGGGTACACACACACACATGATTATTCACACACTATGGTTAAATTTGGAACTCCAGTTAACCTAATCTGCATGTCTTTGAACCATGCCACTATATATATATATATATATATATATATATATAAAGTGGCATATAAACATAATTAAATATACAACCACACTTGTTGGAAAGCCAGTCCTTCCCAGTTTACTGTAAAGTTTTATTTCAAATAGTTAAGCAGGTCAAAGTATCAACCAATCCTTTTTCCCCTATCTATGCGACATACAATCCATACCCATATAAGGAGATCCGGATACATCAAGGCAGAACAGGGGGGGGAGAAAAAATTGGGACTTTAAATGTTTAAACACTTTCATGGCGATACAGGAGCGTGTTTATGCGCGCGCGCGTGGACCAGGCGAGGTGCAAACTTCTGACCCGGAAGTGCGAACTTTACAAGAATGAAGGGGACATAAAAGCGACAGGGGCACAGAGTTAGAGAGTTATCGTAAGCCTGACAAGTCGGACAACACGAGCGCACGAGCGCGCTCGCACACCCACACACCCACACGCGAGCGCTCGCGCTCGCACACACTCGGCGTGTCCCGGTGGCCTGGCGGTTGCGCGTCGGGCTGCGCGGCGCTGTGCGTCCGGAGTGGCGCGCGCGTTTGTTATTACTGGTGACGTGGTCCTCCGGCGGTGTCGCCCCTCCTACTCCTCCTCCTCCTCCGGGGGGGGGGGGGGGGGGGGGGGGGGGGGGGGGGGGGGGG
>JAQMYL010000018.1:2562756-2572816 GCA_030014365.1 Clarias pachynema | reverse complement strand
GCTCTGTATTATGTAAACGGACAGCATAAGTACCTCTAAAGCCCTTGTAAGTTTCATCCGGAACCGTGTGAGTGTGTGTGTGTGTGTTGTGAGTTCTGGACAACAAAATGGAGGTGCCTTTTGTCTAGGATGGGGCCCTGTGCTTAAACGGAGAGGGAATGAGACCAAACCAGTCTTTCATCATCTCTCAGTACCTGCAGATGTTAACATGCGACAACCGGTCTGGGCTTTAAAACATAAACACACACACACACACACCTTCACCCTTAGGTAAACGCACATTAGCGGCTCCGCCTCGGGGGCCCCTTTTTCTTCGAGGAGGACCGAGGAGGTTTGTGGAGCCACGCTGGCACCATCACAACACTTTTGTTCCGTCTCTGAAATCGCGATAATTGAGTGTTAATATGGTGTAGACTGCAGAGCTGTAGGGGTGCAGAGCTCGCAAGTGTCTGTTTTGGCACCGGGAAATGGCTGAGAGATGCTTTACAGATGTAACACGTGTGTACAACAAATGACCGGAGACAAATTAAAGTTCTAATAAGTTAGACGTCCTTGCCGAGGAGGTGATGATGAAACAAATGTATGACTTATTAGAGACGGGAATCACCAGGGACCACCGGATACCATGTTATCATGATACTGTACTTTGCTGCTGATTAGATTAATATTGCGCAACTTGGTGGTGGTGTGGGGTTTGAACCTGAGACCTTCCGGACTATAGTCCACCGAGCTACACCTGCTTATTTATCCCCATTACAATTTTTTCCCTTGATTTTTGTTACAATTCAAACCTTAAAAAAATTGTCATAACTTCAAAGTTTGATATCGTTAGCTAGCGTTTGATAGTGTTAGTTTTCTCACGCCCAGCATTTTAAACAATACAAACCGACTTCAAATTGCTTAAGTGTTAAACTCTTTAAGTTAAATAAAACTAATTAAACATTGTTTCTGTGCAGCACGTAGCCTACTGTATCACTATTATCATCTGCTGTAATTATTAATTCTAATTAAACTTTGCAAATAATTCACTCCTACTGCATGATATTGATAATGTGGGAATAGTTCAGAGTGCGCCACCTCTGAACACCACATTTTTACCCCCACAGACGCCTCCAGTTCAAGTCTCGTCCCCGTGTTGTGAGCACGTGTGCAGGTGCGCACAGCTACTAGCGTGTTTTGAGACTGATTAGCGCTCGCGGTGTTGTGAAACACTTGAAGCTAATTCAGCGTGCAACTTTTGATAATGTAACGACAAAAAAATGCAACTTTGTTGCAGAATCGGTTATGGCTAAGGCTGATCTGTCGTGTCTGATCAAACTGAGAACCAGCTAATTCCGGTCACGGTCTGATCGAGCGGTGTCTCTCTATTATGAACGTAATAAATCGTTTATAAATCGATTTAGCGATACATGAATCAGCGCACACACAAAAGAATCCCGATTCATAACCGAATCGATTTCTTCCCCCCTCTATCGCTCTAATTTATTCTCTGAAACATGTGTGTGTGTGTGAGTGTGTGTGTGTGTGTGTGAGAGTCTGTATAGGATGGGCCCAAAAGTGTCCGTCTGGCGTATTCACCGACAGTGTTATCGTGATTGCTTTCAGACGTCTCAGTGAGTCATTATCTTCTGCCAGACGTTGAGCCTGACTAAGAACTTCAAGCTGTGTTTTGTATGCACGTGTTTGTGTGTGTGTGTGTGTGTGTGTGTGTGTAACGTCAAAGGTTTCTCACTTTTCTTTTTAACCACACAAACAGCAGTTTTCCTGCTTCATCACCTCTGCACACACACTCTCTCTCAGACACACACACACTCACTCACGCGCGCTCACACTTAATCTGCACGTTCGGTGCGGCGCTCTGTCGAATCAGGCTGTTAAACAGGAAAAAACACCATCTTGATTTGAGAAGACGAGTCACGAGAAAAACAACATAAAAAAAAAAAAAGTGTAGCGTCGGAGATGAGCCGCGCTAATATTTCGATGCATGAGTGAAGGTGAAACCGATATCTGTGTGTGTGTCTGTGAGAGAGAGTGGTGGTGGTGGTGGTGCAGATGGCCTGGTCCGCCATTACAGCAGATTAGGTTTAAAGTTTAAGTCTTTTCATCGCGGCCTTCGTGTCTGTCAGCGCTCGCATATGAGTAACGAGTAAAAACAGAGTGAGGGGAAACAATGAAAAGGCTATTCATGAGTGCGAGGCGGCGTATTCATGCCGCTTATTTTGCACGGTGAGTTTGGACGTCACCCCTCGCCCGCCCCTGTATTGTATGAAATATTGATAAACGTGAGCGCGGTGCGAGTTTGGCTAGCAGCATGGTTAGTGCATTATAAATATCAATAGCCCTTTCTCTTGGTCCTGGCTGTCTTTGTGCCTTTCAGTTTCAGCCCTATCTGCCAGCAGTGCTCACACACACACACACACACACACACACACACACACACACACACACACACACACACACACACACACACACACACACTGATATGGCCCATTACACATTTCTGAAGCATCCCAAGAACAGATGACTGCAGGAAAACGGGTGGAGAGAGCGAGCGAGCGAGAGAGAGAGAGAGAGAGAGGGTAAGTGGGTGTGCAGGAAAACAATCAAACTGACGCATGAAAGGCGGAGTGAATAACTAGAAAGTGGAGAGGGTGAGCGTGGATATAGGGAAAGACAGAAAGAGACACCTCATTAGTCTTGGAGGCCTCCTTGACTTTGGGCCTGGGGGGGGCGGGAGGGGGGGCGGCTGACAGTCAACACGTCAGGGCAAGAGACATGAAGAGAAAGGGGGCTCCCCTTGTTCTCAGCTCTCCACCCACCCGTACACACATTCACACCTCCCTCTGGCTCTCCAGTCTGATTAATATAGGCAGCAGCCATGGGGCTATATACGTCTGGACACACAAAACCCAAACATCCCCACTCACACCCTCTCATAACACCCCGACTACCCCTCCTTTCCCGAATCGACAGGCAGGCCGAGTGGAAATGTAATTCATCACACCAGCGACAGCCGGCGATCCCTCGGAATCGGACTCCTGCTCTGTTCCGAAAAAAAGAAAGAAAAAAAAATGCTAGCTATAATAGGTTTAGCCAGCCGTGTTGCACGGAAGCCACAATAATCAATTGACTCGCTCCACACTCGGTGTCTTCATCCGTATTGAACCGTCCGTTTTCCATTTTCTCCCCCACATCTCATCTCTAAAAACGTCACCTGTTTTTGACCGGAGCGATGCGTAAAAAGGAGAAAACAACCGTGCCAAAAAATGCACCATGGAGTTGTAAAGGCCAGGGTGGTGTGGGGTAAGGGTGGTTTGGAACGGAATTGTGTTCCGGGTCATGGTGTAACAGGATCAGATTAGGGTGCAGGGGGCGGCCAAGGGGTTGATCGTACGAACGAGAGGACATGAAGAGAACGGACGAGGACGGAGTTCTTCTGTGCCCTTTTTCCACCAGGTGCTAGTTTGCGTTTGGTGCTGATGCCCGTTCAATAATGAACTGCTTTTTGTTTGTCCATGGTCTAGAGCGTCACATCTTCAAGTCCGTGCACGTCTCAGCGATGATGGCGGCAAAAAAATATAAAAAGCTAGCAACAAACACCATAACTTCAACATGGCTTTGGGAGCAGTTCTCCTGACTTTCATTCCTAGAAAGCATTTGAGCTGCTCATAAGATTTTTAAGTTTTTCATCCCCCAGCCCCTGACGTAAGCGGTTATTTGTTCTAGCCCAGCAGAGTGTCAGTGCCACCATGGAACCAGGTTTTGATTTGTCTGAAAATAAGAAACTGGATCGAAATTGGGCACCGGCTCCAAACTAGCTCCGGAACCGCTTTGGTGGAAAAAGCGTTAACAGTAGAAGTTACAGGGTTTCTTAAGAGTTCTTTGGATCGACTGGGTTTGTTCGATCGTTCGTCCTGTCTTTCTGTCTCTGGGTTTATTTGAGAGTCAAATCGCACACCAGGTTAGGATGCTGTTTATAATCTTACGGGCATTCAAATGAAAACTACGCGTGAGAAGCGTTAGCGTGAGTCGAAGGAAAGAAAGACGTCCGACGTTTGAAGTCTTAGCAATTCAGGAAGCTTCTTAGTGATTTTTGTTTTGTGTGTGTGTGTGCCCAGTGTTTATAATCTTTATGATCATTATAATCTTTACCATGAGAGAGAGAGAGAGCAAAGTGAAGACGGCATATCAAGGCCGTGTTGTGAATAAGCTCTCTAGTTTAGCTTTAAGGTCCTCCAACCAAATGAATAAAAAAAAAAAATCACTTTGAGTTTTCAGTTTCGTCTACTTCATTTTAAATTCTGATCATTCCCTGGTCCGATTTCTCTTCAAACTTAGGAAATAATAAGCATTTTTTAATTTTAATTTTTTTTAAATGCTGCTGTAGCACTAAAAGAAACGGCGCCCCGACGTCAAAGCCGCCGAAAGTGCACGGGCTTATCTTAAAGATAAAAACAAGCTGCTGCAGTGGTGTTAAGAAACAGCCCATGAAAACTGCAATTAAACATTATCTGATCTGATTCCCTCAGAACGTCTCATCAGCCCTTGAGGGTTTTTTTTTCTTTTATATGTCTGTAACAAAGGTCTTTCAGTTAACTTTTGAAAGACAAGATATGTATATATCCAGAGGCTTGAAAAAAAAAAAAAAAAAGAAAGGCTCACGAGTTTGTTAAGTCAAGCGGCTTTGAACGAAGGCGAATCGTGCCATCGATGCATCATGTTACGCTAAAGCTAAGCACTAGCCCTCTTGTTTCTGTAGGCCTTTCGAATCGCGAGGACTTAATCCGCGTAACGCGGATCTGCGCAGCGGCCGCAGTCGAACGCTCGCTTCTTCACAAAGCTTATTACCGTTCTAAAGATATTACGCGGTAATGAATGTGTTCGGAGCCGACTGACCTGCGTCTGCCGCGCAATTTGTTTTCATCAGCCTGTAAATGGTGGATCATTGTGGCTGTGACGGGAAAGCACAAAGGCTTTCTAATGAAAGCCAGCAGCATCCCTGGCTGTGTCTCATCACTGTGCGTGCTCTGCCGCGGTCTGGAAACAGGTGTGCACTCACTTCCAAGGTTTCATTTAGAGAGGGATTTAAAGGAATATTCATGACCGCGATCTTTCATCGTAGGGTTTTTTTTCTCCTTCTCCTTATGGAAAAGGGGAGGGAGGGAGGAAGACTGGGAAGAGAAAGAGGTTGGGGGAGGTGGGGGGAATCAGCAGGTGATTGAAGAGGCCTTTCTGGGATAATTCGGTTTGATTGGAACCTCGCTGTCTTATTACTATTCTGCATCCGACATCGAGAAAGCAAGTCTTGCTGCTGAAAGTTGTCTAGCTCACTGTTTTTTTTCTTCTTTTCTTTTCTTCCTGTTCGCACCTTAGGTGCAGCGTCCTGAAGTTGAACCATGACCAATCTTGAAACATCCTAGCATATTTACTTCCTAACAGGTTTGCCGTGTTCGCAAAGGGCCATCAGGAGGTCACGGGCAGCTGCGGGTCGAGTCACGGCTTCAGGAGTCCCGAGCGGCGTTAACAAACGGCACCGCGCGAACGCAAGGCGTCAGCCGTGCTGTTGAATCATATTTTTACCCAGTGGGTGTTTGCTGCATGCGGTTTCCATGAAAAGCGGCGCCTGCACAGGAAGTCAGCCTCATAATTCTTTTTCTTACACCAACAAGCGCTTCCTCTGCGGTCTCCTTTCGGCTCTTCACCTGTGTCATAGTTTCTTTCTTTCAGATGATTCAGTCGCTTTTAGTTTGTTTGTTTGTTTGGTTTTTTTTCCCATGATCATTCCGCGCTCTTAGGAGATAAAGAAACGACGAGATGATATTATTATTATTATTATTATTATTATTATAATAAAGTCATGCTTAGAAAGAGAGCGCGAGTATGTTTTCCCACATGGGTTAATCCAACAACAAAGCTATATAGATGATCTATAAGGTGTGTTCGGTGTGCAGCACCTGGCTTAGCCATTCATTCATTCTGCGTTGGGAATGACTAACCTGTCACGAACACTAGGCTCCATTGTGCGAGCCAAGCTGGTCTCAGGACGGCATGTAAATTGAGGAGGTCGGAGCTTAACAGATTATTACAAGAGTGCCGTGCTGGGAACTTCCCCGATCGGGCTCCAGTAAACCGTGCCCGCAGAACCCTCGGTGTGTCACGTCCATGGCGAGAAGGAGGTCACTCCGCAGCTCCAGGGCTCTCGAACCATCCTTTAGGAAAAGCACTAAAAGCCAGCAGTTCACTTCCTGAGCGAAGACATGAAAAGTTTAAAAGATAAATCAAAAAAACAAAAGAGCGACACAGAGTAAGGATCTTATTTCAAGGTTTTTTTTTCTTCTTTTCGCCCCGTCTGGAGCATCGGGTCTTCTTTACATATTGTCTCTGTGTGTGTGTGTGTGTGTGTGTGTGTGTGTGTGTGTTGCCGGGGTTTTCCCCCTCCTTCCCCTCGGGTGCTCCTGTCTCAGAGTTCAGCCCAATTCAAACGTGGTGCATGTGTCATAAACACACACCCCGGCTTTGAAGCCAGAAGAACGGCACAATAGACGACCGGCCCTCCATTCGCCTCCGCTGACAACCTAGAAGCCCCTTTGTGCTCCGCCAGCTTTATGCTCATGTTCAAAGCTCGCTCTTCACTCCACTTAGGAAGGATTGTGTTCCAGCGTGTTGGCTGAATGCAGGCCTGGTTCAGAGATAATTATCTTTTGCAACATGTCATGCTTGACACTGGAGTATTGTTTCGCCAATTTTTATGTTGATGAAATGCAGTTTTGCAGGACATTTCGCTGGAATTCCCAGGATTGCTCGTGAATCGTTCGAATCGAGGTTCTTTCTGGGTAAATTACCTCGCTGACTAGCACCCACAAACACATTCTCTCTTTCTATTAAAAAAAAACACATTATTTCTATTTAGCCCTCTCGGCGATTAGACTCAAAAGTCCCCCCCCTATCATCCCCCTCCCCCCGCGTGCGCCTCCATTAACACCTCTTTCCCAAACCCCGGTCTCTGCATTATTAACGAGGTCTCTCCCAATTAAGATGGATGAGCCTGCTCTTTAGGGTATTTGTTCAGGTAAGATCTCTGATTAGCATATCTGATAGATCTGCCTTCTCATGCTGATTAAACCCTTTCCTCGTCCCGGGGCGACTTAAAAAGAAAGAGCCTCGTAAATGAGGAACATCTACCCCTCCCTCCCAAGTTATGCGTGGAGAGCTGCGAACACATCCAGTAACAGCACACTGCAGAATATTGAAAATGTCGCGTCTCGTTTTTTTTCCGCTTATCCTGTTAATAAGATAATCAGATTAAAGGATCCAGGTTAAATTATGGGGGGTGGGGGGAGGGACACCTTCAAAGTACCCTGACTAAAAAAAAAAAAAAAACGCTTAACGCAAACCGCTGCCTCGAGCGGGCATTCAAGGACACGCAAACGGCGCCCAAACCAAGATTGATGCCCGCGTCGTGCAGGAACAGAGCTTGATGCTGCGCCTATAACTCAAACTCTGTCCACGTAATCAGAGACCAGATCGAGACTAATGGTCCATGCGGTCCAACTGAGCCTCACTACTGATGGATGTACTTTACAGCACTTAGCACAGTGGAGACAAACGGGTGAAGAACATAAACTTTGGCTGCATATGGATTGTGGATTATGGATTATGGATATGGGTAGTGGCAGAACACGTACGCTCAAGAGGGCAGAGAAAGAAAGAAAAATCACAGAGATGGGAGGAAAAAAATTGTCATGTTTTGCCATGCTGACTCGATTAATTTATTTATTCATTCATTAATTTTTAATTGATATTTGTTTGCATTTGAGGTTGTAAAATGTTGCTGTTCCTCTATCATCCTGCAGGGGGAGTGCTGTAAACTATTCACACATTAACAGGCAGCACAGCGAATTTTTTATTTAGAATTATAACATTTATTTTTTTTAATTATCTAAAATCGGGATGTTTACTTACGGAATTGCGTTATAGATCGAATCGTCACCTGGGTATCGCGATTATGTATCGCATCGTGCGATCCCTGTTGATTTCCATCCCTAATTATCGCATGACCATGTTGATGGGTTCTGTTTGGGATTTCTCAGCTCTTAACCTAGTAGTAATGAGCTCCCGCTGAGAGTTACAGACGAGCTATCCTGTACTCGCCTCCCGCTATCTGATTCAGTATCAGTTCTTATCACATTCGACAGGAAGCTCCGCCTCTTCAGTCGTAACTGGGTTATAAGGGGAGTAAGCAAGTTTTTCATTTAGAATTTTTTTTTTTGCCGGACACTCTTTCTGCGCCTGTTGGAAAAATAGCTCGGTGTGTGTTAGGGTGTGTAACAATGCCATCCTGCTAGGATTCACCCAAAAGGATTATATGAGGCAGAGCTCTGTTCCTTTCTTCCTCTTAAAATACCCGCTTTACTTTCTTTTTTTCTGTCTTATCTGCTGCTTTTGGTGCGTTCTTGCTTTAGCGACATGCTGCGCCAGCTTCCTGTGTAGATGTTATTTGATGTCCATGCTCACCCTGTCCCCTGGAGAGACTCGCTCACACCTTCAACTCCTCACGTAATTGAATTGCCCTCACCTTCACAGAGACATCAGACTTGTATTTCTTCTCCTCCTCTCTCTCTCTCTCTCTGAGCTACTATAGTAAATCCCAGAGTTTGGCTTGCTTCCCAGTTCTCTCCATTGATGTCTTCGTCCCTCCTCCTTCCTCTCTCTTGCGCGCGCACACACACACACACACACACACACACACACACACACACACACACACACACACACACACTCCGACTGAAAGTCCAAACACTCCTCTTTTTGTTGCCACGGTGAGGGAGGCGGCGAGCCCGTGGAATTCGAGTAATGCATTCCGCCGGACCGCCTTATGCACAGTTCCATACAGGCCTCCCGCTGTCTCCGCAGTGCCATGGCTGTGCTGTATGAGTCATTATGTTTGGCACGTGGCCCTTTGTAGGGGGGCATCCCGGGACCCTGTCTCGACATGTAATACCGTGGAACGCAAGAAACACTCCGCTCCGTTCCTTAACCGTGACTTTCTGACACTCGTTCAAGCATCAGCATCACAAACAGACCGGGCTCGCCATTCCAGTTTCCTTCTCCATCGAGGTTTACGGCAATTTTAACTCTGTGTTGTAAAGAAGAAGAAAAAAGCTTCCTCGCAGGGGAAATGATCCCGATTGGACGCAAATAGGAAAACAAACATCACTGTAGTGTTAATGAGAGTGCTTGGCATGGAGAATGCTAGTCATGCTAGCATGTAGTGAAACATAGAGGCGAACTACATTTTGTTTTGTTTTTTTTCACTGTTTTTAGTCACAATTCCAAGTAAATTACTGCTAGATACCTTCCAGAAGATTTCTTTTTTTTTTTTTTTTTTTTTTTAAGTTCACTTGAGCACAAAGTGGTTTAGCGACCATGATTTTGCTGTGAATTAGCTAGCTAATCTAACCAACATCGATTTCCTTTTAATACATTCTCTTCGCTAGATAAGATGCTAACTCTCATGTTTTGTTGTCAGTCTTTTACCCTGAGCGCTATGCTAGATGTTAGCATCATGTGAAAGCAACGTGCGTCAAAGAGGTTTTTTTTTAACTATTAGCTAGCTAAATGTCTAACACTTTATGACGATCTGGTTTAACGTTAGCATGGAGCATGTAGTTCGCGCCCGTTTTAATTGGTCGTCTGATCGACCCGTGACCGGCACAGGAAAATATGTTTTTGGAGATTAAAGCTCCTACGCAGGAAAAATACCCAGCTTTCCCAAGAGGAAGATATTTCAAGACATTTAATCTGCCCTTGTGCGGGGTATGCGCGGCGGCGTTGAGCTTCTGGAATGTTCTCCCGGTTAAGAGATTGGTTTTTCTTCCTCGGTGTACCTCTGCAATTAAAGGTGCCTTTCACGGCTCCTGTTTTCCATTATCGCACAAAGTTCCGGCTGTAGTCGCACCGAGCAGAATTCCAAAGAGAGTATGTTTCTCGTGTGTGTGTGTGTGTGTGTGTGTGTGTGTGTGTGTGTGTGTGTGTGTGTGTGTGTGTGTGTGTGTGTGTG
>JAQMYL010000018.1:2513016-2526482 GCA_030014365.1 Clarias pachynema | reverse complement strand
ATGCCATTAATACAGGTAACGAGTGGAGGACAGAGGAGCCTCTTAAAGAAGAAGTTACAGGTCTGTGAGATCCAGAAATCTTGCTTGTTTGTAGGTGACCAAATACTTCTTTTACTGAAGAATTTACCAAATAATTCATTAAAAATCCTACAATGTGATTTTCTGGACTTTTTTTTTCTTATTTTGTTATATGATCCTATATGAAATTTCACTTTTTGATACCATGTTTTGGCTGATACACATCGACATAAAAGTAGAACTTTATCATCTACACCAATTAAATTTTTCATTGGGTCGTTTTACATTCATGGCAGATGCATTTATCCAGAGTGACTTACATTTTATACATATTTTTATACATCTGAGCAGCTTGGTGGTTGTGGAATTTGAACCTGGGACCTTCCGGACTGTAGTCCAATGCCTTAACCACAGAGCTACCCCTGACCGTACCCTTATCCTGTACCATCCCAGGAGACTTTGGGCACGAGGTGGTGTACACCCTGGACACGGTGCCAATCACAACGGGTGCAAACTCCACACACACAGACCCAAGGTGAGAATCGAACCCTCGACCCTGGCGGTGTGAGACCAGCTCCAATTTTGGGAGTTAGGGCATAAGAGTGCTAATAAACAATGAACTAAACAAAAAACTAATAATTTGTCCCTCTAATATTACAGTGTGGATCTGGATCAATAAGCATTATTGTATGTGTTACTTTTCTGGTTTATCTCAGACCCAAGACGGATTAAAAACTAACAATATAATTAGGAACAAAACCAGATAAAGTTTCCTCTTTGGGCTGTGTAAGAGCCATATCACATTTGTTATGTAAGATGGATCTGCAGAATTTGTTGTGTTTATTTATTTGTTTTATTTTAAATTTATTCTATCTTATTCTATTCATCAGTTAATCACTAAGCATTTACTGTTATGTTTGTTAGTTAAGCATCCATTTTGACTGTCGTGTGTTGGTTTGTGATGTCACTCTACTGTGACATGAATGTGTATGACTATTGAATGGTGATTTGTCCTATTGGATTCAGTTTGGATGCGGAAGCTTAGGAGAACATAAGCTTTTGACCGCAAGCTATAGTAAGCTAACGCAAGCTAAATGGATTTACTCAAGACGACTGTATGAAGTGTTGAATCTTTGATGCAAGAAAATAAAGTACTAGAGACAAAGAATTCAGCTGACTTTGTGTCGTGATTAAATCTGAAACGAAGCTACGCGTCAAAACTAATGGAATAATATGACCGCATCCACAGGCTGCGATGCATTAAGAAACGTTTAACGTTCTGGTGTTCAGCATAAACACACATGCTGTGAAGTCGGAGGTCGTCGGTTCGAGTGTTTGCCTCTGAAGCCAGACTTTTGGGCCACAGAGTTGATTAATAAATCCCTCTGTAACCTAAACCACATCAGTGAATCAGTAGTGATTTTTGGTTGAGTCAGACATCTATTACTAGTGTGTATCAGACACCACACTGGCCTGATTTGATCGATCACACTTGTGGTAACACGAGACGACGTCTAAGTCATGTTTCCTCCATCACGGTTTTTTCTTTAAGCCTGTGTGCTTGTATTTACTTCCGTCTCGTTTCCATCAAATAAATAAATTGATAAATTAATAAATAAATGAAAAAATAAAGAAATGTTTTCCATGAAAATCTCCCTCTCTTTATTTTGTCAAATATAAAAAAAATAATAAAAATAAAAAACCCTACATACACACATGAATACAAACGCACTTCTTTTTTAATTATTTTAATTCATTCATTTCTGATTGCAAGTCACGCGAAAAAATTCTACAATAATTCTCTCTCTTTTTTTTTTAAAGGCATTGAATAGTGCTCGGATAGTGTGTGTGGCTCCAATAGCGACTCGTGCTGTCGGTCATGACGCCTCATTTGTGGTCGAGGAGCCGACGGGAGTGCGAGTGCACGGCCTCCACGAACGCGCCCACGTTCTCGGGATCCATGTCGGGGTACAACCCGTGGCCGAGATTGGCGATGTAGCCCCTGGTGCCGAACGCCTCCACCATCGTCTTTACAATCTCAGAAATGTTCTCCTAAACACACACACACACACACACACACACACGTTTATATATGCATATTAGAAGATTCTAGACTCTGACATTACGTCACAATGACACAATTCCATTTGCTCAAACATGAACTTAACGTGAACAGAAGCCGGCCCACACATCTGTCACTAACTAAAAGTTTTGGCACCCCACACAAAACGCCAAGCTGAGGATTATCACGTTTTCAGATATTATTTAACAGGTTTGCATACATTAATAATAATTTATTTATTATATCTGGACTTAATTAAGGGAATAAATTGCTGATCATCGGAAAACAGCTCCGTTTTATTCAAAGCCTAGTGTTACCTTAGTAGCATATAGTGCACAGGGGTCCATGTTTCCTTGCAGACTGACTTTCCCTCCAGTCCTCTGCCTGTGAAACACACACACACACACACACACACACACACACACACACACACACACACACGTAAACACATGGTCAGGATTTAGGTCAAGCACCGGGATGTCCCATGATGCAGTGGTGACCCACCGTGCCACGCGAGGGTCAATGGTCCAGTCCAAGCCCACCACCTCGTAGTGGGACTGAGAGAGGTCCTCCAGTGCGTAATGGCCGTCCTTCGCAAATACAATCTACTCCAATTTAAAAAAAAAAAAAAAAAAAAAAACAGGCCAGTGTGAGTGGACTGAAACACAACATTTGCACAACAGTGACATCTAGTGACAAGGATTCGAAAGCGCAAGAGTTTCAGTAGAACCAACATTGCAGAAAATGTTCAATATTTAAGGTTTAAAAAAAACTAAACAAAAAGGAGCCACATCGGATGAAGGACCGTCCCCACCCTGGAGCTAGATCCGTCATTTCTGTACCAGTCACTTATTTCCAGCTTGAGCACATGGGCATGAAGTACCTCGCTGTAGTCAGGGCTCGAACGGGGAACCTCCTGACCATCAGTCCAACACCTTAAACCTGAAACTGAAACGTTCCATGGTGCCCTAACTACTTTTTTCCTACAAAGTGCATTATGGGTATTGCATTTTTTCTTCTGCATCACTCAGACACTAACCCCGGCTGCTGGCGCACTGAATATTCACCTCCAAATACAACTGTATGTAGTGAGCAGGATAGAGATTTTTATAATTTTTTTTGTTTAAAAGATTTCGGTCAGCTGTCTTTTGATCAGATGCATTTGTTTTACACTTTAATTACAGTTTAAGAAACTGAGACAGAGGAGGAATAAAAACTTCATAAATAAATCATTTTTATAACAGGGAAGCAGACTGATCGTGTCTAGAGTTTTTTTTTTTTACATTTAGCGTTAAAGCAAATCTGTGAAGACTGGAGACACTTCACCCACCATGGGGACGTCATCCAGCCCGGAGTCCTTCAGCCTGTCCTTCACTCTGTGCGCGATGTCCCTGAGGTACGGCAGAGCGAACACTTTAAACTCCACCGGGCCCAGACAGCCGGCGTGGGATTCAAACACCTGCAGGGCCTGAAGAATACACAATACACACACACACACACACACACACACACAATATGAGCATCATCACTTCTACCCAGGTGCCAGCATGGCTAATGAGACATTGGTACAAGGTCAAAGAAAATATTTAGACAGCAGTCCTAGTGGAGTGTGAAGTGTAGTCAGTAGTCAGCAGCGTCTTCGTGTCTGTGTGAACCTCCACAGGTCAAAGGAAACATGATTAGAAAGAAGTGAGAATTCAAATCATAAATATTCCAAAAGACACACCTATTCCTGGATATTTCCGGAATTAAACTACTCTACCCCAAAAAAAACAAACTCATCAGCCAAAAACATGGTATCGCTGCTAAAAAGTGAATTTTCAGACAGGATCACATAACTAATAATAATTTTTCATGCTTCTTATCTTCCGATTCATCCACGATTCATTTTTTGTAAATATACATACACATTTATATTTTTAGCAGATTAAAATGCAATGCTAAATTTTATTTTATGTCTGTAGTGTCTGTAACATTTATATTGTTAGGATATTGTAACATGAATTTGACATGGTTACAGACACTACAGATTATTATTATTATTATTGTTCTTTTTAACCAAAACACATTTTAAGCAACAATTTTTACAGGTCATATGCTTCTAGAAGCTTACAACAATTTTAGTATAAATAATCAAAGAAATATGAATAATTTGCATTTTAAATGATTATTGTTTGAAGCGAAACAGTAGAACGCTGAAAATGGCCAGTTTTGGGGCTCATGTAAAATCATCTCTCCAAAAAGTCTGCATGTCTTTGGATTGTGAGAGGAAACTGGAGTCCCTGGAGGAAACCCACCGAGCATGGGGAGAGTAATAAGAACAGAGACGGGAATTTCTACAATGTTAACACTGACCTGAGCGCCGGCTTTGACCTGGCCCAGCAGATACTCCACGATGACGTCAGTGAGGCGCTTGAGGAGCTGATGACTGGCCTCGGGGTGTCTGTATAACCAGCGCTTCGCCTTCGACTGGGTGACGGAGCCGCCGCCTTCGATCATGTACGACATCAGAGTCCACTGCACGTGGGAGAAAAATACAGCAGGTCAGTTTATCCTGGGTTTTTTTTTTAATGTGATATTTCACCCAGATTACATCATCATCATCATCATCATCATAATCCTCGTCCACTCACCGGTGCGCCGCTGAAGCCGATGAGAGGAACTTTACCCTCCAGCTTGTGCCGCGTCAGCGTGATGGCCTTGAAGACGTAGCCCAGCTCGGATGCCACGTCCACTTTGGACCGGAGCCTCTGCAGATCATCCGGCTCCTTCAAAGGCTCTGGGAATGTCGGACCTTTTCCTGCCACCATCTGGACGTCCATACCCAGTGCCTACACACAAACACACACATTTTTTGAAAGCTAAACTTGAACTTACACTCCTGCAACAATATTTAATTTGCAGATACTTTAACTGAAGGAGTTTTTAATTTAATCCCTTACCTGCGGCACCACCAGGATGTCTGAGAAGATGATCGCGGCATCGAACGGGAATCGTCTCAGCGGCTGAGGGGAAAAACGAGACGGTTACTGAGTCACCTCAGAGTCTTCACCGAGTGTGAGGTTTTAGGGGGTTTGGGTGTGTTTAAGGTGCTGACCTGCAGCGTGAGCTCACAGCAGTCTTCTGGGGAGCGGCACGTCTCAAAAAAGTCCTTCAGCGCTCGGAATTCCCTGAACTCTGCCAAGGAAAGTCATGGTGATACTGAAACGGTCCATGTGTACATAAACAATCATGTCTACTTCATTAGGTACAACTTTCTAGTACTGAGTTTTTGCTTTCAAAACCGTCTGGCATAGATTCCATACGGCCACGTCCAAAATCCCGTAAATCACCTTTCATTCTCATGCTCGATTTGAACTTCAGCAGATCGTCTTGACCAGGTCTACATGCCTGAACGCATTGACATGCTGCCATGTGATTGGCTGGTTAGATATTTCCGTTAACAAAAGCAGTTGAACAGGTGTACCTAATGAAGTGGCCTAATGTGAGTGTATATACTGTACATACATGTTAGTGCTGTGCTAAGAATAAAAACACCAACATCCAACTAACTGCTCCTCCATTAACTCATTTAACATGGGCTACAGGGGTGCCAATACATTGTGCAGTCTAACAGATGGGCTACAGTCAGTGTTTGGCCAAAACAAACAAAATCTGATCAGTTATTTATTAAAGTTAGTAAATATGTTAGAAAATAATGTAGCAATTATGTAATTAAATATTGTTTATTTACAAAATATAAATTATTAAATTAATAAAGTATTTTTTTTAAAAGTTAAATTTTTAATACATTTAGTAAGTACATGTATGTATATGCACATATATACTAGTTAGTTCATACATAAATAAGTTCAGGTCAGTATGTAAATAAGTCAATTAATACAAATGCACATTAGCTTGTCAAGTTAAGTATGTAAACATGTGTGCTAGTTAGTTACTTAATAAATAATCAGGTTATTTATTTAGCAAGCAAGTTAGTAAACAAGTAATTTAGTACATCAGACACTCAGTTATTAATCAAACATGTTAGTAAGTAGGTAAGTTAATTAATTAAGGAAGAAATTACCAAATCATTATAAGTTGTTCAAGTTACATTGTTAGTAGTTAGTAAGTGCACAAGTTAGTATGGAAACTTTTGTAGTATGGGTTTGCAACAGAAGTTAGTAATTAGGTAGAGAGTCACATAGTTATTAAGTAGTGTTAAAGTAAAAGTAGCAAATGAACAATTTTGATATTAGCAAAGATGTTAGTTAGTAGTATGTTAGTAAGTTTAACAGAGAAGTTAGTTAATAATCAAGTTAGTTAATAAGTAAATAAATCATTTAATTTGTTAGTTTGTTACTTAGTCATTGGGCTAGTGAATAAAAATAAGCGAATGTAAAATAAGTAACTATTCATTACTTGTGTATCACTGATCTACACCTTAGTTACAATCCAGCACATTTGATTTAAATTAATGCACATAAAACAAAGAACATGTGTATTATACATACAAGAACAACAGAATTACTATTACAGAATTACTACTAGTATTACAGAATTAGTACTGTGTATGACTGCACTGTATAATTAGCACTGTGTATGTGACAAATAAAATTTGAATTATAATAATTGCACAAATATTAATATGATGAGGGGGAAAAAGGGCTACTAATAAGAGCTACTGAAAGGAGGAGTGTAAAACTGAATTTAGATTCACTAAATCTGAGAATGTATCATCACAGGAACGGTGAGATTATCAAACACACACACACACACACACACACACACACACACACACTTTTTAGCTTGGTATTAGGGACATGCATGAATTCAGAAATACAATCAACAGCTTTTCCATCCTGATAAAGCAATTTCAAATAACTCCTGGACCTCAGTGAAGAGACAGGACCGACATCAACACAGATGTGCTCAGACACAGGTGTGTACCTGGCAGGTATCGTCCCGCTTGCCGCATGCACCACACTGGGACATGCTCGACCTCCTCGCCCCGGGCCGCTCGCAAAAAAGTGTCATTTTTCAGCTCGGGAAAGTCTTTAGGCCTGTGAAGGGAAGCGGTGCTGTTAGAAACGTGCGTGACTCGAACCCTCGACCCTCACAAAGCAGTAAGAGTGTTATCAGCTGCCTCTCCCTCTTCTCATCATCAACACCCTTAACAGGTGGAGAGAGGAGATAAGACCTGCTCACAACTCGGTTATAACGGTCCTCACCAAGTCACAATGCCAACACCATCAGGTGTAATGTAATGCACATAGATCTGTTTATTCTCACAAGCATTAGTAATAGACTAAAAGCTAAAACTTTAACTCATCCTACATAGATTTAAGCACAACTCTTAACTCTGATCTCATCTAATGCACAAGGAAGCAAGCCTTGCTAACTTCTTATCCAAATCTAATCATCTGAAATGAAAGAAATATTTCTGAAATCATTTATATAATAATAATAATAATAATAATAATAATAATGTCACGTGACTGATCACTCTGGTTGAGTCTTGATCTCTCAAAATAATCATGAGACATTCATTACACTAATTTACATTAAACACACACACACACACACACACACAGGATGAGGAATACACACTTACAGGATGTGATTGTCGTTGGTCATGGTGTAAAACTGACCCAAATCTCTCCTTAACAGCGTCTTTAACTACAGACCCTCGCTCCTAAAACCCGGCTGTGGCTAAAATACAGCCCTAATCTCTACATGTGCACTACGCAGGGGGTAGAATAAAGGCTTAAACCCCCTACACAGTGCACTACACCTCTGGTCACGAGCGTGTTTGGAATTGAACGGACGCCTACGAGCGCATGGGCGCGGCCATCTTGAACCGGTCACATGACCAAACGTGGGCGGGGTCATGTGATAGCGCGGGCTGTCAGGATTTAGGATTAGGTGTATTATTTTTTAGCTTTTTACATGCTAAATATTAAATGTTAAAAAATAATAATAATTATGACACTTATGACATTAATTAATATGTTTGTGTTATTGTATGTAAATATCAGACATATAAAGTGCCGGTTAATTAGTAGTAGTGGGTCATTCTACAGGAAAAGTGGAGTTTGGGTCATAAAAATCTCCTGAACACATATAAGGTCTTTAATAGCAATAACTTACTTTTCAACTCCCATGACAGTAACACCAATGATGGTAAAACCAATGACATTAACAACAACAGTAACACCAATGACAGTAATACCAATGATGAAAACACCAATGACATTAACACTGATGATGATAACACTAATGACGGTAACACCAATGATGGTAACACCAATGACATTAACACCAGTGACGGTAACACCAATGACGATAACACCAATGACATTAATACCAATAACAATAACACCAATGACAGTAACACAGGTGACATTAACACTAATGCAGTAACACCAATGACACTAACATCAATGACATTAACACCAATGACATTAACACCAATGACGATATCACCAATGACATTACCACTAATGACAGTAACACCAATGATGGTAACACTAATGACATTAAGATCAATAATAGTAACATCAATGACATTAACGTCAGTGATGGTAAAATCAATTACATTAGCGCCAATGCTGGTAAAATCAATGACGGTAATACCAATGACATTAACACTAATGACGGTAACACCAATGACAATAACACCAATGATGGTAACACCAATGACAATAACACCAACGATGGTAACACCAATGACATTACCACTAATGACATTAACACCAATGAAGGTAACACCAATGACTGTAAAACCAATGACATTAACACCAATTACAGTTACACCAATGACATTAACACCTATGATGGTAACACCAGTGACAGCAACATCAATGACATTAACACCAATGACAAAAATACCAATGATGGTAACATCAATGATGTAATGCAAACACACTAATCAACCTGCAACTGCTGTTTTTGCACAATATTTATTACCTGTTATTTGCACAAGAACTCTTATCTATGTTCGCTGCTACTTGTTTGCACATCTGCTGGCACACTTTGTTGTCTTTTGCTGTCTTTTGCTGTCTTTTGCTGTCTTTTGTATAGTACTTAAATATTTTGGTTAATTAATGGTGCTAATTTGTTTCGTCTCAACTATGACATAATTAGGTTTCTTAGTTAGCTAGTTAGTTTTGTTAATTTATATTTTTATGTATGTAGCACCTTGGTCCAGGTTCTTCCTACATTGTTTCATTTCTCTGTGTACTGAACTGTATATGGTTGAAATGACAATAAAAGCCAACTTGACCTGACCAATGACGGTAACACCAATGACAATTTAGAGAAAAAGCATAACTCTTTACAAAATAGCCTCCGTGTGTAAGACTACATGGTTTTCAATTATGTCCAAATAAATAAATTATTAGATGTAATCAGTTTTTACTGGATGTCCAAGTTATAATTATAAAATGAATAACATCAATGATAGACATAAAACATTTGCATAAAACTGCAAAATTAATGATGACATTTCTAAACAGCTACACAGAGACACAGCTTTCTGACATAGTGCTCTGAAAATTTCAAATTGTAAAATGTATTTCAAAATTTTAAAAAATCTTTATGTATAACAGTAACACCAATGACATAGTTTGGGGTGACAGATATTTATTTCGTATCATTAATTATAATCAATTATTGTTACATGATTTTAGTGTTCAACTTATTTTATTGATATTGATGTTATTGTAAAATCAGATATATTTCATGAAAAAATATTATTACATGAAAAGTAAAGCCCTCCTACTTCCATGTATGATCACAGTGACAAGACATTTCTTGAATTTGGCCTGTTTAAAAAATGCTACAATTACATATTTTATATTATAATTGGAAAATGTATTTCATGATTGAAAATATATATTATATTTCCTGAACAAGGAATGTGTCTGTTATGTTAATTAAAAATATTTTGGCATCAGCAAAACTAAGTGACAGCACTTCCCACCATTTTTGTAAAATAACACTAGTAGTATTAGTATTAGAATGAATATTTAAATTATTATTTTACCATATAATTTTATGAATATTGAAGTGAGTGACCAGGTTCGAGTCCCGTCTCTGTGTGCATGGAGTTTGCATGTTCTCTCCATGCTTGGTGAGTTTCCTCCGAGTACTCCGGTTTCCGGAGTGTGTATGTGTGGGCCCTGCCAGGGTGTACCCCGCCACCATTGGCACCCTGTCCCCCACCTCCTGCCCTAAGTCTCCTGGGATAGGATCCAGGCGCCCCGTGGCCCTAAATACAGGATAAAGCGGTATAGACAATGAGTGAGTGTGTGAAATTTACATCATGCATCATGACAATCATATTATACCACTTATCCTGTACAGGGTCGTGGGGGGCCTGGAGCCTGTCCTAGGGGAATCAGGGCACAAGAGGGGGTACACACATGGGGTCCCTCACAAACCTAGCTATAAGTGTGATCTTTTTACTTTATGGATTAGAAATTAGTACTATTATTATTACTACTATTATTATTATTCAGTATTTGTGTCACTCATCAGCAATATAGAACTGCACTCAGATTTAATCTTTAATCAGTTTATTTTTAAAAATATAAAAATGTACAGCACATTCATATCAAACATCAGGTATAACATTTCTACACAGTGAATTTATGTACATACACAATATTTTAAGGTTGGACACACAAGAAGATTTAATTACAACTGAATTACAACACCACAGCGTCTGCATTAATATAAATTATTTCAGTTTTAACATTAGCCGTCATTTTTTTCCCCATGATGCACCTTTTTATTTTTTACTTGTCCTTGCTGTTCTGGATTAACGCAACACTGAAGTGAACAGACAGATGCAGACAGACTCAGATGCTTTAACACTGTGACTAGTCACACTGAAGAGAGCTCTAAGAAATCATTTCATTGCAAGATTGGGATGATTATCATGATGAATTATGTGTTATAATACATTTATAAACAAAACAAAACAAAAAAATGTTCATGAAATCTCACTGCTGTCTGGTTAAATTTCATTTTGTAGGCGACACTTATTTGACTCAATCTCTCTGCGTTCATTTATAAAACATTACTTAACAATAAATTAATGTGGCTCAGTGGTTGGTCTCTCCACAAGGCTCAGGTTCAATTCCGAGCCAACGGCCAAACCCCAGTCAACGGTCCAAAGCCTGGATAAAATCCTGGGAGGGTTGCATCGAGACGGGCATCCAGTGTAAAACCTGTGCCAGAGTTGTGTTCGGATCAGGTGGCTAACTGACGAAAGACTAATTAAACAATAAATTAATGTCACTGAATCATCATGTTGGGAAACGCCCAGGGGAACTCCTCAGGAATGGGTACACGCAGGGGATCGGGTGATTTTGTACAAGGTAGTGTTGGGAAATTCTGTGTTTTTTCCAGTGATTCATTTCATTTGACTCCTCTAACCAAGAAGATTTGACTCTTTTTTTTTTCTTTTTTTTTTGCATTTGCTCTTTTTTAGCTTGTTAAAATTAATAAATGGTGATAAAAGGGATTTGAGTCAAACGTGTCAGCACTATATCTGGTCAGACTATAAAATCGGGTTTAATTAACGAAATACAGACTTGTCAAATATAAAATAAAAGTTGAAAAGAAAGAGTTTTCCAGCAAATAAGTTTGATTCAGTTACATCACAAGAGACGTGGCTCTGTCTACAGAAGAAGAAGAAGAAGTAATGGCCTCCTATATGCGAAGACCTGATCGAAGATTTGATCTGTTCACGAGCAACACTTAACTGTCAGCTAAAGTTTGATGATGAACACATTAACCAGTCAGGAGCACAAATTATTGGGTAGGGTACAGAGTAAATTTAAGAGTGATTATGGATGGAAAATTAATAGGAATTCATTTTTATAAAATATCTTGTAGCAGTTGTAGTACTAATCTATCAGAAGTGCCGGATTCTAAACCCATCGCCATCGTACAGTAGCTCCGTGTCATTTAGTTTTCGTCATCAGTGCAATTATGATACCAAAAAAAATCACCACCATTATTTCATATCATTTTTACAAGCAAGCAGATAAAACTTCAATTTGAAGAAGCCGTTTTTGATCTTGCTTAAACAAACGTAAGCAAGCTGCATAAAATACTATCCCTATTTACATCTATACACGATTTCGTCCCCAGAGCATAGCTGTTCTTTCGGCGAGTATAAATAATAGTAGAACGGGAGCGCGGGGGCGTGGCTTAGGGCTGCTGCTGGTACTGCCCCTCGGTGGCCGTGTAGAAGTCGTCCAGTACGCTCTGCATGTAGTCGAAGGTGGGTCGGTCTTCGGGTTTATCTTTCCAGCAGGTGTTCATGATGTCGTACAGTTCGGGGGGACAGTTTTCAGGCCGAGGCATGCGGTAGCCGCGCTGCACAGAGGACATGACCTCGCTGTTGCTCATTCCTGAAGAGAGAAAGAGAAAAGTATTCAAAAACCTTTTCTAGATCTAGATATATTTAACATTTTTTCACTTTTCAGGACACTTAATGACAGATCTGATCCAATCTGAAAAGAAGGAAATAAATGATTTAACCACACAACTGCGTACACATCACTCACTAAGTAACATAAGCACCTCGGATACACGTCGCTGCTATTGTGAAAATTTCACACTATTGAAATCAAACATTTTCATATACATTTATTTCTCTATATAATCCCCTGCTACACTAATGCACTTATCCCAGTGTTTCACTAGTGCTCGGGCACCATCGAGGTAGAAAGTTTTCTCCGTACACCGGAGTCATGATCAGACTGTCTGATTTATATCTGAAACCCTGACCTCCCAGGAACTCCTTTAATATTTGCCCAGACATGTGGAAATGTCTTGGAGCGAGGTCAGGACTGTACAATAACTCCCAGCCGAGTTCCTGTAATGTGCGAGTGGTGTTGGTGAATGAGTGTGTGTACAGTTCTGCAGTTCTGTTCAGTAATAGTCTGTTCTGCAACAAACTATTCATAGATTATCAAGGATCTTTTGATCTTTTGGTCCACACACTGAACATTCATGGGAACGACTGCACTGGGCTCCGAGTCACCTCGGCCGGGATTGTCCCTCACATCATTCAAATGTTTTATTGCGGCTTAAAATCTCATCACCGTACTGTGCTTTAGTCGCCTTCCTTCACCAGAAATTTCATCATAGTCATCTCATCTCATCTCATCGTCTATACTGCTTTATCCTGTATTCAGGGTCGCGGGGACCTGGAGCCTATCCCAGGAGACTTAGGGCACAAGGCGGGGTACAATCCATCACAGGGCACACACATATACACACTCACACTACAGGCAATTTGGGAACGCCAATTAGCCTAACCTGCATATCTTTGGACTGTGGGAGGAAACCGGGGTACCCAGAGGAAACCCACCAAGCACGGGGAGAA
>JAQMYL010000018.1:2498577-2512916 GCA_030014365.1 Clarias pachynema | reverse complement strand
TTCAATTTTGCTTTCATCTGACCATACTATAGTCTCCCAATAATCCACAGGCTTCTCCAAATGCTGTTTTGCAAACTATAACCGAGCCTCAACATGCTTTTTGTTCTGCAGTGGAGTCTTGCGCGGTGAGTGTGCATGGATGCCATGATGCTTCAGTGCACTGCTTATAGTTTTCTTTGAAACAACCGTACCTGCTGATGTAAGGTCTTCCTGAAGTTCTGCCCGAGTGGTTCTTGGCTCTTGGAGAACTCTCCTGATTATTCTTTGGACTACTTGGACAGGGATCTTACGTGGAGCACCTGATCGTGGCCGGTTTATGGTGAACTGATGCTCTTTCCATTTCGGGATAATGGCCCCAACAGTGCTCACAGGAACATTCAGCATTCTGGAAATACGCCTATAACCATTCCCATCAGAATGCTTTTCAACGATAAGATTACGAAGATCTTGGGAGAGTTCTTTGCTTTTACTCATTATGAAGTCTTTCCTGAGTGCCTCCTGGGGAATGAGAAGCTTTTATCGGCCATCAATTAGGACTAAAGCAGCTGATATCAATTAGTACTGATAGGGGGCGGGGTTTCTCTCTTAATACTGACAGATTTCAGGTGATCTCCTGGCTTTCTATGCCATTTTGCACCTTGTTATCTTCATGTGTTCAATACTTATTCCCTGTGTCATTTCACTTTATTTATTATGACTCAACTTGTATACTTAAATGTTCTGATTTCTTTGTATGAATTCAATATTTGGCTTGTTGGCTACATCTGGTGGAAATTTTGTGTCAATAGCTCACTTAGAAATCCCCTTACTGATAAAAATGCTGATGTGTCAAATACTTATTTTCCCCTCTGTATACTGCAGATAACAGGCTACAGTATGCAGCAATTATTTATCGAGTAATAATTCATTAATTACAAATTATTATGTAAAATGAACATTATGTTGACCTTGATAATAACGAAATCGTAACTTCTTTTTGCACTCCACCTAGGTGCAATGCCTGATGGGTAATTTCGCTTGGTCACTTCTGGAGAAGTGATGAACTGTTGTGCACTTGTTCCCTGCACTGTTACACTTAGCAGTTTCACTCCCTCTGGTTTGGAATCTGTGCAGACGACTTCGGAGGGAACTCCCAGCTGATCGGGCAACCGACCTCGAAATCAACCTTTCAACCGTTAAAGAACCGTTCAAAGAAAAGTCTAAAACATGAACAGAACCACAGCCTGCTCTGAGATCTGCAAGTTCAACCTGTATTATTCCTTTGTAGATCCCCTGTATATACAGTGGGGCCAAAAAGTATTTAGTCAGCCACCAATTGTACAAGTTCTCCCACTTAAAATGATGAGAAAGTAATTTTCATCATAGGTACCTCAACTATGAGGTTTAACTCACATTAAAACACTTTGTTGTAATGTGAGTAGTTTTTAATGGTTATATGACTACTTTTATATTGGGTAACATCACCTGTTTTAAAATAAATGTATTTATTTATTTATTAGCTTGTTTATTTATTTATTCATTCACTCATGTGACTAGTTAAGTAGTAAATGCTCTGTTTTTTTATGTGTGTATTCGTATTTTTGTGTTTTTAGGTGCTGTCTTACTTTGTATCAGCTAACACGGGTATCATACTATTACGGGATTATATTAAATTTTGTTGTACTAGTATAAGGACAATAAAATGAACCTTAAACGTTGAACCTTGAACCTTTAAATCCATCCTTCTTCAAAAAAAAAAAACCTTCAATGTAATTAAACTGAATTGTCTTAGTTTAGCTAGTCTCTGTTTTTCCACTAGGGGGCAACAAACATAATAGACATTATTGCTCATAATAGAGCAATAAACATGATTTCACTATCTAGGTGAAAATTTGACGATGTAACTATTGTAATTAATATAATCCTGATAAAATCCAGCTCCAAATAGAAACATGAAAAAAACAAAACTATTTTATGAATTTAAAGCGAAGATCAGTTTTAAGATTCAAGAGTTTAGTTTCATGATTTAATAACGATGGTAGGCTCTGGGTTCGATTTCCTCCTCGGGGTCTGTGCTTGGTGGGTTCCCTCAGGGTACTCTGGTTTCCTCCCGGAGGTTAGGCTAATTGGTGTTCCCAAATTGTGTGTGAACGTGTGTGAATGTGCTTGTGAATGTTACCATTGTTGTAAAAATGGGATTTAATACAATGGTATGTTTTATGGTCCCCAGTCAGACTACAGAGAAAAATAAATGGATGGATTGATTGTTTTTAATTTCTTGAGATTTAAATAAAGTCAAGATCTAATAAAGTTTAAGAACCTTTCATCAGTGTCCAGCAGAGGGCGATGCAGCATTAAAACCTTTACATCTTATTAGCACAAAGATCGAACTGGAGAAAAAAAACAACAACAAAAAAACATTAAATACCTGGATAAGGGATTTTCCCATATGTGATAATTTCATAGATGAGAATCCCGAAGGACCACATGTCAGACTTGATGGTGAAGGAACCGTAATTGATCGCCTCCGGTGCAGTCCACTTGATAGGGAACTTCGCTCCTATAGGACAATTTAGCAAAACTTTAGCACTGAGATGGCTGTAGGGAGGATCTTCTCTTACAGAGAACTGTCTCCTTCATCCAACATCACCTTCTCTAGCCGTGTACTGATCGTCCTCGATGACCCTGGCCAAGCCGAAGTCTGCGATTTTACACAGCAGGCTCTCAGACACCAGCACGTTGGCGGCTCTCAGATCTCGGTGGATGTAATTCTTCTTCTCGATGTAGGCCATGCCTTCTGCTATCTGCACACACCGTCATATAAACAACATGTCAGTTCTAAAGTCAGTGTGAATGTTAGTATTTGAGGTGTAGAATCATCATCACTCCTGTATAGTCCTACAGGTGGGACACTATGAACTATTCACACAGCATCCCGTGTGGTAGGAGTGAAGATCAAGGCCAATTAAGGCAAAGGACACACCCCAGATACTGCTCGGTATAAATTTAGCTCTTTTTGTTAAATTTAATTTTAAGTTAAGTTTTATGCTGGCATATTTGAAGTTATGGCGGCACTGTGGCGTAGTGGTTAGAACCGTCGCCTTGTACCTCCAGGGTCGGAGTTTATAAAAATGGGAATAAATACAATGGTCATCCCTGGCCTCCACGGCCCCTAGTTGAACTACAGAGGTTCCTGGATGGATGGATGGATGGATGGGTGGATGGATGGTTGAATGAATTTAAAGTTTTAGGTATAAATACAATTTATTAAAAATTTAAAAAATGCGATACGAATCATATCGGCACCTAGGAATCGTGATAATATGGAATTAAGTGATCCCTGGTGATTCCCATCAGTATATGATGATTTTAATGGAGGAGTCTCTAGTTTCAGTGATCTTTTTAACATCTTCATGGTTTCTTTTCAACATCTTTCATCTTTTTTATCTGTTCAACATATATTTTTTAACAATAGTGAGAACTTCTTCATGGAAGGTGTATTATATGTAGCTATAAATGTCTAAAAAAGGCCGTCTTATAGAAAAATAATCACCTATGGGGTAGTGAGAGAAGCTGTTTGGTTCAAATCCCGTATGCGTTTTGTGCCTTATATAATAAGTCTTTCGTGTAAACAAATGATAACTGTTTGGTAAATTATAATCAAAGGATATTTGATACGTTGCTCAAATACTGCAACAGCCATTAGCGCTGTATATCAGAAGGTTATGAGTTCAAAGCCCAGAAATGAAAAAAAAAAAAGCCAAGCCCAAAAACCAAAGCCTAGACACGACTCTGCAAACAGACCGCGCCTCTTTAAATAAATGAATAAACATCCAGCGGAAAAAACGCTGACCTTTGCATGTTGACTGAAGTTTTAATTCTCTCCAGAACAACCGAATCTAACCACCGTGCTTTATTCGAGCCGAGCTAACGCACTCTGGTCTGAACTGAGACACGCTGAAAGTTTCTCTTCTCCTTAAGTGTCTACGTTCCCTCTCAGAAACAGGATGTCGAAAGCTGACTCTTAGGGAAAAAAAGCAATTTTAGAGAAATCCAAAAGCGAAATTTAATTCCAAGAATCATCCCTGCTCGTTTCGTTTTTCTTTTATACGTCTACCTCTAAATCTGGGGCAGTGGTGGCTCAGAGGGATAAGGCACTGAGTTACTGATCGGAAGGTTGGCGGTTCGATCCTCAGCTCCACCAGGTTGCCACTGTTGGGCTCTTGAGCGTGGCCCTTAACCCTATCTGCTCCAGGGGGCGCTGTCTCATGGCTGACCCTGCGTTCTGACCCCAGTTATGCAGGGATGTGCGAAGAAAGAAATTCACTGTGCTGTAATGTATATGTGACAAATAAAGGCTTAACTTAACTTTGAACAGAGACAGACACTGTGATTAAAAAGAAATAATAAAATAATAATAAACCTAGGTCGATCAGTAGATCTTAAAATCGATTAGCCCTTTCTGTGCTTGACAGGCGCTTCCTGTTGCAAATGAAACACTTTCTTTGGTCCATTTATAACGACAGACTTCACACCAAAGTACTGGTTCCTCTTTTTTTAATGGAAATAGTGACATCAGCGTTTCCAAACGCTGCACGCAAGTACGCCCCAGATGCCCGATCTTACGACACAACAAAAGAGGAAGAAGACAAAACAACGACTAAAAGAAAAATCTTTCCAGTAAACACACGTAACCTTCTTATTTCAATTATTTATTATAGTTATTTATTTATTTTTTTATTTACCTGAGCTGAGAAATCGATCAGTTTGGGAAGCTGTAAATTGGAGCCGCCGCTGCTTTTCAAGAAATCCAGCAAGCTTCCTGGAAAGAGAAGGAAAAGAAAAAGATCAATAATCATCAATCAATCCATGAGACAATTTTTTTTTACATCATCATCATAACAGCTTTAATGACCATAATATACTGTATTATTAAATACACATGGAATAAAAAAACTCAGGAAAACAATCAACAATCGGATGGTGTGATGAATCAGAGTCTCAGTTACAACTCAGTAGCTGATTATTTTACAGAAACACTACATGTTTTATTCATTAAATTACATTTTCCTACTATTTATCTGGTTATAATTGTTGTAGAACATCAAAGAAACAAGTTTATGTTTTTCATTTATGCTACAGAACGCTCATTTCTTTACCCAGACTCACTTATTTATCTCTATCTTGAACTAAATACGTAATCAAACATGCTTGTCATGTTGCAGAGAAACTGGAAATAAGTGTGACCTCATGTGTCCTGAGAGCGTGGATAAAAGTTAGAGTTTTACTTTAACATAGACATGATATTGGAGACTATTTAACACTTCCATAAGCCTTATGGACACTTCCATATCATCCATGGAAATCAGAGTACCAGGAGAAAACTCACCAAGCACAAGGAGAACATGCATGCACACAGACCCCGAGGCGGGAATCGAACCCCGACCCTGGAGGTGTGGGACGACAGTGCTAACCACCACGCCACAGTGCTGCCTTCATCTAATCAATAGCTTAAAAATATACCCTGTTTCTGAATTCATCCACTATACAAATTCCAGTAAACAAGCTGTTGCTATAGAAACGATAACACATTTGACCGTAAACAAGACGTCAACAAGGGCTGTCTATAAAGCTGAGCACTATAAATTATTTTATATATATGTTTTTTATTCCTATCTTATTTAAACAGAAGTGTGTGCGTGTGACATGACAATACCGTTAGCCATGAACTCTGTGATGATGTAGATGGGCTCGCATTTGGTGACGACGGCGTAGAGGCGAACGAGCCGCTCATGCTGAAGCGTCTTCATCAGGTTCGCTTCCTCCATGAAAGCCTCGACCGACATGGTGCCCGGCTTCAGCGTCTTCACCGCCACCTTGGTGCTGTTGTTGTAATACGCTGTGAAAACATCAGGTCATAAGGTCACCGTCTCCTCGTAGGGTCGTGCTCAAGATAAGGACATCAGGAATCGGTACGAATCTCGCTTGGGTGAACAGCAGCCTGTTGCGCAAAGCTACAGGAATTCATCTTTTCATTTTTGTTTCTTTTCTCTTTCGGTTTACTATACATTTTTGGTTAGACTAAGACACACACACACACACACACACTCCCTTATTTCTCAATACTGGTGAGTCAAGATAAAGAGATATACTGTATAATATGTTTGAACAGAATGTTACGAGTGTCATCACGTCTCGGAATGTTGCGCTTAACATCGCCCCTTCCGCGGCTTTTCCCGTACGCGCTCATACATTTCTCGGTTAACAGGAACCTCGCTGGTCCTGCGACTAGCACTGCAGCTAGCTAGTCACCTAGCATAATGTGTTACGTTAACAATAAGTTAAAAGCACATTATTTAGTTATTTTAGTCAAATTAACAGCTCACAAGTCTCCTAGTGTCTCCACCTGTCCCCCCCTCCCCAGACTGTCCCACTCTTTTTTGTTTAACTATCTGTCCATACATCACATTTCCCAGGACGCATACGTCTGATTTTATCTACAGCTTTATTTCATACATCCATACTGCATAACTATGACACAAGAAATCCAGGATTGGTTGCCATGATGCAAGAAATAACTTTAAAACAACAACAACAAAAAAGGTTTCTATGTGAAAGCATCCCTAGGCATTGCTAGTCTTGTAACGGAAAAAAATGCTGAAAGAGCTCTTTCCAAAAGCAGGATTGTGTTAGAATTAAAAGAAAATGTAATTTAACTAAATTATGAGTAACGTGGATGAATATTAAGTTAGTGCTGAGTAATTAGCTAGCTAGAGACTTGCAACATCTTTCCGCAGGACAACGCGGCTAATTCTACTGTAACTCCTGACTAACTGGAAGTGATGGTCAGTGCGCGGTATGATGCATAAATTGCTGCTCAAATTCATGTTTTTTTCGCAGAAGACCTGACGTACGTGACATTTGCTTTTAAAACCATTTCAGACGTGTTAGACAATTTGGAGTAACAAATATCACATACATTTTTTTTATTCCTGGACGGTGTGTGTGATCATCTTAACTGCTTTATTACCTTCATATTTTGGTTTTACAATGACTTTAATAGGAAAATTCTGAGATGAATCTATTTTCTATGCGATTTCTAGGCACATTTTCATTCATTTATTTATTTAATTCCGAATAAAACAACATACGAATGAAGATTTACATTGATTTCTCTTTTGGAAAAAAAAATTGAATAAACAAAAAGGTTTAAATGCCTGTAGATTTTCCAGACTGCAATGTAAATCACTTTAGCATATCATCCACCGAATAGAGTCTCCCATCATCTATTAGTGGCCGGTGTTCACAGTCCAGTATGCTGAAATAGCATTGTACGCTTCAGACATTTTTTTGCGGTTCTCCTTCTGTTGATAAACTGACCACATAGATAGCGGAATGCTTCTAGAAAACGCTTGCAGTTTATTGATGCTATCTGTCATTTTTTCACTTACACAGCTAGATCCAAACTGAAGTGGTAAGAGTTGAGATCCTGTATATACTCTCACCGGCACCTTTATTATCTTGCTAGTGCTACCCCTTTTGTTTTTAGTTGGACCCCTTTTGTTGGACTTCAGAACTGGCTCAATTCTTCATGGCATGGATTTAACAAGGTGCCGGAAACATTTCTGCTCGATATTGACATGAGAGCATCACGCAGGCGCTGCAGATTTGTCTGCTGCACTTCCATGATGCGGATCTTCTATTACACCACGCCCCAAAGCCGCTATATTTGGGTGAGATCTGGTGACTGTGGAGGATGTGTCAGTACAGTGACCTCATGGTCATGTTCAAGAAACTAGTTTGAGTTTAGCTTTGTGACATGGCGTGTCGTCAAAAAGGGATGGACATGCTCAGCAACAATACTCAGGCAGGCTGTGGTGTTTATATCAAGCTCAATTGGTACTAAGGGGCCCAAAGTTTGCCAAGAAAGATTTTTTAGGATGTTAGGATGGATCCATGCTTTCATGTTGTTTATGCCAAACTCTGACCCGACCATCTGAATGTGGCAGCAGAAATCAGACGAGTCTTATCAGACCAGTATACATTTTTTCCAATTCCAAAAGTTTTCTATTGTCCAATTATGGTGAGCCCAAGCGAACTGCAGCCTCAGTTTCCTGATTCCTGATTCAAATTCTATACAATATTCAATAGCAAAAGATTCTTCGGAGACAGATATATGCTTTAATGCACACTACCAGGAAAGTATGCAAACACAAACTGCTGTATTTGAACAAAGCCAGTTAATAAGTTGTTTCTATCCTTGTAATTTTTTAAAATTATTATATATCTTTTAAACTATTTATCTTTACTTATTTATTGTGTCCTAGCTCCCTTTTACTCTTTTTCTCAATCACTCTTTTTTTTTTCTTTTTTTTTTTGGCCAGGTTGATGAGTGGTGTGTTTTTTAACATTTAAAGTTAACTTCTTGTATTTTCTTATTTTTCTGCTTTAAACATAAAATTCTGTAAATCCTATATTACTGTTTTATTTACTTGATACTATGTGCTATGTATCCTAAAAACATGAAAAAGTAAAACTATTATGTTTTCTTTGATATTATTAGTAGTAGGATTATTCTGGGTTAAAACTGGAAGTTTCTCATATAATTTCTCATACTGTAAACTATTGAGCATGAGGCACAGCAAGCGTATTGGCACTGGTGGTGCCAATACTTTTTGGTTTTGTCCTGCTAAAGAGCAAATTTTCAACAAACAATAACACACAAACTGTGTGTTTTCTCATGATGTAATCTCAAGTGCTAGTCTGTTGGGAAGGAAGTGCACCACTAGCTGTACAACGTCATTACTGTAGGCAGTGAAAATGATGGATTTTACATGAGAAAATTAAAATAAAAAAATTATTATTGATTGCAGAACGAAATATCGAGCAACATTACTATGGGTATATAAATAAAATAATAATAATAGCCAGAAATGTTTGAAATTATTTTAAAATTTGGATTTTTCAAATGAAATAAACTAATTTTTAAATGACCCCCCCAGTGAAAAAAATGCAACATGTCTTAGGCTAGAGAATATTAGACACTACAGTACCGCTACAGACGCTTTAATGCTGCTAATGTCGGCTAATGTAATCGCAGTGATTAGGGGCCCAGGCACCATAAGTAGGTGAGTGCAGGAAGCAGATTTATCGATTCAGCCACCTGCAGCTTTTAGATATGGCACTGCACAGGCGGCACGTCATGAGGAAACATCTTGAGGTATATTTGCAAACTCGACCGCTTCCTGCAATTCATCGCGCCTGCCAAGAGGGAAGAAGCGGTGAGAATAATAATGGAAAAATAAATGCGAATGCAAATCCACCGCCCGACCGCACCGCAGCTTCCCTCTTCGATCTTCCTGATAAGTGCCAGTGTGGGGCAGGTGCTCAGCTCACAGGCTTCGATTCAAAACAAGAAACGTTTAAATTAAAAGATGATGTTGCTCAAAGCTACGCTAACCATGAAGGAGTTTAAAAATTTGGATTGTTGGACTGATTCAGTCTGTCGTGAGCGTGCTTTAGCGTAAAATAATGCAAATGAGCACACACACTTTTGTCACTCAATCGAAGATGCAGTTACTTAACTCATTTGTTAGGTTATGAAACTTCATTAAAACATGGAGCAGTTCCTGTATTTTGTCACACTGAGGTTAAAATCCTCAACTCACCCATCCACACCTCTCCGAACTGCCCCGCCCCGAGCTTCTTCACCATCTTGATGGACTCCTTCGAGATCTCCCATGCATCTTTATCCCACGGTTTCTGTGCTTTGGGCTTTTCACATGCCCTCTCCAGTTTACGACACAACCCATCTGATTGCTCTGTAATAAAACACACGTAAACACTCAAAAATAAAAGAACTACTACTACTACGACTAATATGACTGCTTCTACTACTTCTGCTACTACAGAACCTTGTAGCAATGGCTGCTTTTTATTAGAATCCAAAGCTGGCGTATTGAAATGTAACCTACTGTGGTAATGATGGATCATTTTCGTAATATCTGTGAATGTGATTTTAGGGGAGATGTAGTAGCCGCCGTTGTCCAGACTCCGGATTTTGTAATGTTTTACAACGTCTGAACCCTGGGGACCCACGTCTCGGATGGACAGCGAGTAGCTTCCTGTAAAAAAGGAAAAACAGGAAATGTTGGAAGCAGAAAGCATGGGGTCTACATTACCTACAAGAGTGATGTAATAGTGTTTATGAGAAAATGACCACAAGAATGGCCATCAATGCGAAGTGTAAAAAGGAAGTCTGGGTAATTTCGGACAGGAGAATCTGAAACCTACTAGCCCATTTATAATTATTCGTTTTATTGCAAAAAATATGACATCTTAGCAAGTAAAATATTCTTTCACACTAGCCAAAATATATATAACCTCTTAAATAAATTTACAACAAACCCAATATAAGCTTATTAAGCATATTTCTATATAGAATATAGTCTTATATAGTGTATACTTTTATCTACACTTTATTAATATTAAGACCAAAAACCAAATATGACTATAAGATGATTAAGCTTATTTCTAGTCAAATGTTTTTAAAATTGCAAGCGAAAATGTCTTGTTCTACTGCCAGATAATTGTTCTTTTTTAAGAAATATATTCATAAAAACTACCAAAAGTATCTGTCAATATAAAAAAAGATTTACCTTGAAATTTTAATAAACTTTGACTAGAAATAACATAATAATCCTAAATTTGGTTTGTTGGAATCTTATTTTAGTGTAGATAAATGTTACTATATTCACGATTGCTGTCATTTATTAAAGTAATGCCTTCTTGTGAATGATGGTGAATTGTGTGTAAGTTAAGATTTTGACAATCGTATAATCATTACTTAAATCAAGATTTTTATTAACCAACACTTCATTGGTTAATTTTGGACATTTGGATTTACCCCCACAGACACGTCAGTCTTGTTATACGATGTTTGAAACATTTGTACAGCGGAATTTGCTTACTATTTGCATCTGTATAACAACATGCATATTATTCAGTTTGTCGCATTTTAGCTACGCCAAGAACTTACATGTAAAAAGGCAACAGCTTTAAGTATATCTATTTTTGTCAAAATAATAAACGAGTTTATTGTGTTGAAAATAGTGGTGATGTAATATTGTCGCTAAATTTATTACATTTTCATTTTAAATATAATCCAAAAATTTCAACAACCGCAGTAAACACATCAGTATTGCTAATACTTAGAATACTTAACCTGGCTGTTACAAACGCTGAATACATTTTTCAAGAAAATGGCCGAAATTACCCTCAACTTCGCCTGTGTACAGAGTAAATTTAGCCGCTTGAAGACTTTTAGCATTAATGCCCCAACATGTCTGAGAGAAACATTGTCATTCATGTTCATTTTATAGTTTTTTCTTTATCATGAAACCTTTAGCTACATTGTTTGTCTTCAGCTAGCTAAAACACAAGGCTTAATCTGAGAGACCTCTTTTACTAACAGAGCCTTCTATTATTAATTTGCTAACACACTGTATCTGAGAGAAATGTTAATATTCCTGATAGTTTTCTCCCTTTTCCTTCATCATTACACTTTTACTGTATATCACTACACATTGAAGTGCTACTTTCTAGCTAGCTAAATCACCAGGCTCAGGCAGCAGCTAGCTTACACTCGGCGTCCATCTGTAAAAAAGACATTTTGTGGCCACATTATAAAGAGCAAATAAATAAATACATGTTACATATAAACATCTCAATCTCTACATTTTTTGTAAGTGAACAAAGTGTTTGAAATTTTATTCAGCAAAGTTCCAGAAACCTTTGGACGTCTCGCTCTCTCGGATGAGGTACGACCCGGGTTTGTTAGCAGGCGCTAGCAGTTGTCGTTCTGCATCTTTTCTCGTAATCTCTTTGAAGAACCATCTGAAAAGCAACCATAAAGAAAATAAATCAATAAATAAACAACTCTTGGAAAACTCTCCTCAGTTCAGTTCCTATGAAAAGCTAATTATTTGCTAGCAAACAGTGAAGAAGTATTCTTTCCTTCTTAATAGTTCAGGGTTTTTGAATTCCTAAAAATGTTCTGCTTGGAATGTTTTGGGAAGTTTTAGAGACAAACTTTTAAAAATTGTAGATTTGAGAATCTTTCTTAACAGTAGCTCTGTAGCAGGTCTGAGATGTAAACGGTTATTAGCAAGGACCCCCTATGCTAAGCATGGTGGCGTAGTGATTAGCACTGTCGCCTCACACCTCCAGGGTCTGGGTTAGCTTGGGTTGGATGCCTCGTGGGCTGTGTGTATGGAGTTTGCATGTTCTCCCCGTGCTTGGTGGGTTTCCTCTGGGTACTTCGGTTTTCTCCCACAGCCCAAAGACATACAGATTAGGCTAACATGTGTTGCTAAATTGCCCGTAGTGTGTGAATGTGATTGTGAATGTTGACTAAATACAATGTTAATCACCGTTGGCCTCCACGGTCCCGACTTGGATTACAGAGGTTCCTAGATGATGATGAATGATGACGACTATGCGAAGTGAAAAATCACAGCTTGGTGGTGTTGGGGGAACTTTTTTATGGGAAGCTGATTTGCCCCTACCACCCCAGACACCAACGAGCTACTCCACACGCCCATGTTCCTGTTTGACTGAGTCGGATGTATTACATTTGGGATGGAAAAACCCTATTTAGGATGACAGTGAAACGTTACAGCACTTACTCCTCTGTCTCCATGGTGTCGACCTGGGCGACGTAATTGGACGGGATGAAACCTTCTTTCTTTGTGCTCAGAGATTTTGCCTTCCACCATTCGCCATGCCTGCACAATAATAATAATACATATAATAACAGTGATAAAAAATGTGTTTAAGAACAGCATCTAGGACAGTGCAGGTAAAAAACATTAAAATATCAACAGATAGACGCGAGCTTACTCTTCAAGAACCTTCAGCTTCTCCCCTTTCTTAAATCCCAGATCGTCCGGATGGATCGCCTCGTACGCATACAGAGAGACGACTATTTTGCCATGCTCCTGTTGCTCTTTGGGAGAAGAGGAAAAAGTGGTCTGTTAACAAAAAAAAATCCGTCAGCCGTTCAAAAAGTATTTGCTAAATATTAATCGTGTCAAACCTTCCATTTGCTGGAATCTCTGTCCAGGTAAGAGTCCTGGTGGAGGAGAAGTATTCTGCAACACGACAAGCAAGAATGCAGACAGTGAGCGTGTAAGGATGTTTTCATAATTGGTGTTTTTTTTTTTTTTTTTGCCATTATAGATATTTAAGATCCGCTTGTCAGACTCATGTAAAATCTTTATTCCATTAAATAAACCTAATCTAGACAGAAAGCTACGTTACTATTTAGTCGATACGTCCTATCACATTGCGCACTTTTCAGACTGTGGTCTAATTTTATCTTCTATACATACCAAATCATTCATTTCTTTTCACACGCAGGTTACAGGTCACACCTTTTTAAAGAGTGAAACGTGTCCCTTCACACGTCTTTTAAAAAAGGGGAAAAAAACACCAAGTGTGCAAGAGTTCTTGAAATAAGGATCTCCAATTAAGAAACGAAAGCTTATCTATGATGCACTAATCATATTTTCACACTCGTCATTAGACTGATGTGATCTTACAGCAATCGTCTGACAAGCCATAGTGAGTGAGAAGACTTTCCCCATACTGACTCACTACTTACTATAGTATGGGGTTTAGGGGAGGTTGGATCTCTCACATATACCGTTTTTTCATGTTGTACAGGCTCGCGCTTCTTCACAACAAACGGACCTCCACTCTGCCCATCGCCCAGCTTGGATTTTTTACAACCCATGATTTCTGTCAGGGAGAACAGTAGAAGAGAAGAAGAGAGCGGTCAGGAGAGACACGCCTTAAAGTGACACATCAGATATAAAACATTTACACAAAGATGTTCGCTCTGCCTGTTTAGCCTTGTTTAGCTTTTTTGGATTCGCTAAACTAGACGTAGCTAACATGGAACATGACGCTTAGACTGTAGCTAGAGATTTACCTCTATTTTACCGCTATTTCTGCAAAAACCGTAAACACAAACATCATATTTCAATTCAATTAATTGGTACAAAGAGAACGAGTGTGTACGGACAGCACATCCACCTACTGATCCAGGGACAGACTCTAGATCCACCACCATCCTGACCAGGAATAAGCTCTTACTCCATCAAAAATAAATACCTTTAAGTCTCTCTTTAATAAGCTATTAGGGCTTTTTTTTTTTTAAATAATTCATTCCATTCAAAATTTATTTGTCTATCATTCAAAGTACAAATATATATATTTACGTATACATCAGGGCTTGACATTGGCACCCGCCCACCCGCCAAATGCGGGTAAAATTCGGCTGTGGCGGGTAATAACTT
>JAQMYL010000018.1:2426384-2446965 GCA_030014365.1 Clarias pachynema | reverse complement strand
TTTGGATTTTTACAACATTATTGTTGAAATACACAGTCCTGAAAAAGGGGCGTTTCTTTTTTTGCTGAGTATATATGGGCCACAAATCCTTTATCTAGACTGACAGCTGCAGAGGCCACACCTCCATTACTCTGACTGACAGACACATTGGCTGCACCTCCTTCACTTGGACTGACAGATACAGAGGCCACACATGGGCCACACCTCCTTCATTTTGACTTACATATACTGTATATAGACCACACCTCCTTCACTATAACTGACAGGTACAGAGGCCACACCTACTTTACTTCTCCTAAAAGATAAAGGCCACGCCTCCTTCACTTAGACTGACAGGTACAGAGGCCACACCTCCTTCACTTAGGCTGACAGGTAAATAGGCCACACCTTCTTCACTGTCACAGATGAATACATAGACCACACCTCTTTCACTTAGACTGACAGATAGATAGGCCACACACCCTTCAACTCAAGTGTCAGGTACAAGGCGGCACATCCTTCACTTTGGCAGACCAATACATAGGCCACGCCTACTTATTCATACTGATGTACAGGATGTACAGGAGCCACACCCTCTGTAATGAGGCTATATGATTGGGTTAGGGTCAAGTGATAGTCGTACAAAATCCCAAACCTAAACAGTTACACATTAGAACTGACTGTACAGAGACAGAGACAGACTAATACAGTATATAACATTAGAAAAATGACTCTGAATTAATTTGCCGTCAGAATCGTGCTAAAGAGAGCATTACAGCAACGGTCAGTTAAGATGCTGTGATATAAAATACAGTATATTTCTCTTTCATCAACTGAAGCATCATCAGGAAGTCCAGTCGAGCTAACTGTCTACGATTAAACCGATCTGAACGGCTCAACAGAGAGCAATCAGCAGACAATCAGCAGACGCCACTGCCATGACTTTCATTCATCCTTTCCTGAAATCCGGCAATGCAGACACAGCGGGAAGATAAAACGTCAATGAGAGGACAGTGTGTGTGTGTGAGAGAGAGAGAGAGAGAGCTGTCCTGTCCATTCAAGTCCACTTCTACACACTGTGTGAGGAGTAACATCTCATGTTACTCTGCTTACAACGTCTCAATTATTTAAGACGCCTTCACATCGCAGTGCTCGGAAACGACACGCAGTGACATCCCGCACAGTCTCAGTAAACGCACTGGATACTTCACCAAAGAACTGAACTGACACGCCGCGTTAATGATGTCATTACGACTTAATTAATACTCTGCAGGTCATCCTGTTAGAGGAAAATAATCCACACCGAGCTCCTCTTACCAGCATCACAAAGTTTGATTAGTTTAACAGTGATTCCAGCTAAATTTTAAATAAATGAACAATAAGTTATACTTTTTAACTTAATTTGTAGTCTTGCGCCACCGCTGCTGTACTGGATCTCTCATGAAAGGAGCATAAGAAAACAATAGAGATCCAATAGTAGGAAAAACCAATGGATCGGATATTAGACCTATCAGACACCAGCTCATGTAATAAAATGGCAAACTGGATTTGGAAAAGAACTTTACTGGAAATTTATTATCTATAAAGAGACTTTATTATGTCACTTCTGTTTGAAAGTTTAATATAAAGTGCTTGAAGAGCATAGTTACACCATGTCACCATGTCACCATGTCAGCATGTCTGCTGGGGTCAGCAGAAACATAAGGTTTTGAAAACAGAAACAGTTTTGTGTCATCTTTAGTGACCAGAATAATTCTATAATGTATAGTCTTTATGATTACAGTGGTACCTCGGCATACTAACGCCCCGCTTCATGAATCTTTACCTTAAGAACTGAAATTCTGAAGTTGCGCATACGTCCAAGAGTTAAGTGAGGTTCAATATCTATTTATTTCATATTTTACTTCATTTAAATGCATTTCTAAATGTTTTTATTGTTTTTATATGCAGAAATATGAGGATAGTATTGGTAATATCGGTAATATTTTTATGAATTATCTTCATTTACAGTACATTAGTTCGTATGGGAAAATGCATTTCACAATACGAAACGTATCCTTTATAACTTAAATACCGCTGTATTATTACTGTATTCTTAGGAAATTCCACCTAATGTACTGTAGTATAATTGTGCTACAACAGCATCTCTGAAAAATAAAACACACTCACACACACACACACACCCAAATGAAATCGAATCGCCTTGTTCTTCTGGCCTTTAACACCAGGGATCAGCTCAGTCCATTTCATTTGCCATCTCGGTGAAACACGTATCTACCTCCTACTTCACTCCTAATTACTTTTTCCCTCAAAGCAGATCGAAGGAGATCTGGTTTATTCCCTCTCCTCTTCCTTCTCGCCTCGCTGTCTTTTGGAGTGCTGCGATAAAAAGACGATGTGTCACAGACGACAGAAAATCAGCTCGAGTTCTCGGTCCTCAGCTTCATGACATAAAAAAACACAGTCATTACATGTAACGATGCATGTGTGTGTGTGTGTGTGTGTGTGTGTGTGTGTGTTGTCATTCCACCTGTCCTATAAAAATCAGAGGATATTTACAAATTGTTCGGGTTAAACGAGCTAATTTTTTAATGCCTTATTTATATATTTAACCCACTTAGATTAAATCCTCCTATTAGGAACCCGACGTGGTTTAATGACTACTTTGTGAAGTGGGATAATTAACGGGCAGAGGCCAGGCTGTAATTTTTCTTCCCTGTGTGCTTCACTCTGAAGCCTGCACGCTCTATTCTTCTTCTTACTTCTTCTTCTTCTTTTTCTTCTCATCCTTTACCCTGCTCCCCTCCCTCTCTACCTCCCCCCCCTTCCCACCCCTCATGCGCATGCAGCACATCCTGAGGAGACGGTCGCCACGGGAACCGTGGCCGAGTCAGGAAGGTGACGTAATGCTCCCGTCTCCTCGTGGAGGCTGCAGTAATTCAGGACAGGCACAGAGGGAGGAGTGTGTGCATATATATGTGTGTGTGTGTGTGTGTGTGTGTGTTTGAAGGAGAGATAGAGAAACCTCAATGCAGTGTCTTCTGTTAAACCTCCTCTTAAAGAATTTAACAGGAATCTCCTGTTTGTGTGATGGATCTTGGATGCAGTCCATTATTTTAGCTCAAATTAGATTAGTGTTGCTTTTTTTATGGACTAACAGTTGCTCCATTTATAAGACAACAAGACACGCCCCTTATATCCTATATTTTATCAGCTTAGAGAATAAATATTTAGTTTCTGTGACTTTGGATTGGTGTATATGTTGGATTTATATCCTTGATCATATTTGATAGCCAGATTGTCACATATTGTCAAATGTCAAAATGTCAAATATTACTTAAGTAAAAGTAGAAGTCCTCCATTTACTTGTGTACTTGAGTAAAGGTACAAACGTACGCGCCTTTAAATTGACTTAAGTATCAAAAGTACATGGAGGGTATTAGCCCACAGAAGCCGTTTGCATATTTTTCAAACATCTGTGAGGTTATTAGGCGTGTCTTGAAGGAAAGGCAAGTCACGCAATTACACATAGCAGTCAGCAGGTGGCGAAATTCCTGCTTCAAATACTACACACCACTGTGGTCAGGTAACACAAACGAAATACGAAAATGAAAGCAATGTCATGCAGAAACATAGTTTAGTACAAGTACAGATATTTGCTGTACATTAGAGCAGCATTAAAGTAAAAAGTATTTAAAAGTAAAGTACAGATAAATGAACTTTGTACTTAAGTACAGTAACAAAGTACATGTATTCAATTAGCTTCCACCTCTGGATACAGAATGCTTTTTATTTACTCATTGAGCCCACCCCATTTCCACTCATAAGCTCCGCCCTCCACATTTATTGAAGTTCAGCTATAGTTATAATCCAATACCATTAGTGTCATGACATCACAATCAAACACCGTCTTTACTGTAATTCAACTCCCTGGAACCTGAGGTCCAGCTCTTGTGCAGCTTTTTTTTCATGATGATTTAAGAGAATGTAAAATGGCTCTGTGGGTGGGGCTGAGATGACTGACAGGTGGCCAAGTTAAATACAAACAAACATTCCAGACCAGAAGATGGATTTCCAAATACACTTATTCTAAGACCATAAGATTCTAAGTAATGAAAAAGGCAAAAAAAAAAAAAAAACACTATTGCACTTTTAATTTGTCAGATTCAAAACGATTTTCACTTTTAATATTTCAGATTAAACATAATTATTGATTCTATACTTTTTTTAAGACGAAACTTTACAGCCAAACTTCACAAGAATAACAGTTTGGTATGGGCAATGCGTTCATGTACACTAATTAATTTTTCCTTTCAAAATAAAAATATCAACAAAAAAAAAGAAAGAAAACATATTATTTAACTTAGTTTTCACGGCACACACAATACAACTGTATTTATTTCATAAAATAATAAAGAAAATGACATACTGAGACAGTTGTCAATTTTTATTCTTATATAACCTTATAAAAATCATATAAAAAATCTCGAAATCAAATATTAATGAATTTGAATATGAAAAGAAATCCACTGGAGAATCTCAGGTTAAGATGTGTACTCTATAAACATATTCTTTATAAATGATATGATTTATAAATGGCATATGCGAAAATACATTTTTTTTGTTGATTTAAATATAACATAAAAACATCTGGAAAATCCTGCTGATATTTTTATCTGCCACGTCTGTGCAGTTTTTTTTTAAAGCACGTAGTGATCTATATTCGCAGCACCTCGGGGACTGTAAAGGCAATCTGTAATCTATCCTTCCTGCTTGTATCTACCCAGTAATTGCTCATACGCATCTGGGTCACTCTGGATCGTTCGTTAATTTGAAGAGACTTGAACGAATCTAAAGGAAAGGAGAAATACGAGGGCTTTTAATGCTATTTGTTATTTTAAACCCAAAAGAAATGAGCTTGTGTGGACTGTAGTGATGTCAGGTGATCTCGATAAGGTGTAATACACTCGCACCTCAGAGCCGGACTTAAAAAAGGCAGGTTTCTAATGCAAAACACAAACATAGAGCTTTTTGATGGCAGGTCCAAATCAATAACAGACCTGGTTCAGTGCTCTGATCAGAAAAAAAAACATGCCACTAAAGAAATAAAATCAGAGAGAGAGAGAGAAAAGGGGGAAATGGCTTCACCCCTGTCTTGTCACACGCCTCCTTGAATATGGCTGACAGATGTATAGGCCACACCTCCTTCGCTGGGACTGATAAACATACAAGCCACACCTTCTTTAAAAGGACTGACAGACATACAGGCCACACCTCCTTCAGTGGGGCGGACATATTTATAAGCCACACCTTCAATATGGCTGACAGATTTACAGGCCACACCTGTAAAAGGACAGCCGGATATACAGGATACACTTCCTTCAAAGACACTGACGGATGTATAGACCACGCTTTCTTCACTAGGACTGGCAGGGATACAGGCCACGTCCCTTTTTAATAGGGACTGACAAATATAAAAGGCCACGCCTCCTTCAGATATACAGGCCACGCCTCTTTCATAGGGACTGACAGATATATAGGCCACGCCTCCTTCAAAGGACTGACATAAATATAAACCACACCTGCTTCAATAAAGCTGACAGATGTATAGGCAACGACTCTTTTAAATAGCGACTAACAGATATATACAGTAGGCCACACTTCCTTCAATATGGCTGACAGATGTACAGGACAGACTTCCCTCAATAAAGCCGACAGATGTGTAGGCCACACCTTCTTTAAAGGGACTGACAAATATACAAGCCACACCTCCTTCAATAGGGCTGATAGAGTTGTAGGCCACACCTCCTTCACTAAGACAATGTTAAACACCTTGAGTCTGTCTGTGTGTGTGTGTGTGCAAACGTTAACCCTATTAATCATTAATAACCTGCATACATAATAACCTGCATACGTAAAGTTACATCTGCTGTAAAACATCTGACACCAACGTAAACCTCAGTGAGAAAAAGAGAACTGCTCTGTAATAGCTAAAATAATGCGCTCATTACACAACTCACTGCTGCGAGTGGAGCCGCTGTTCACCGCAACTGTGGTCAAATTGGAAAATAACAGGATTTCATTGGCCGATAATATGTAATTACATCTTTAATTACATCTTCAATACCGTAAACATGCCAGCTCTCCGCAGAGTTTACGACCAACTTTAAATAAGCTCCTATAAAACGCCCTGAAGCTGAACAGCTCTGGAAATGTAACAGAGGGAAAGAGAGAGAAGGAGGGAGGGGAGGACACACAGCGAGAGAGAGAGAGAGAGAGAGAGAGAGAGAGAGAGAGAGAGAGAGAGAGAATTTATAGTATTGAATAAAACAGTCTATTTGCACTATTTACATTTATATATTTCCATATTTATATAGTGTGCATATATTGTGCGCCTCAAAAATTCATTTTTTTCATTAAATGTTTTATTTGTTGTACTGACTATACTGTGTTTGCTGACAGAATTACTTAAGTCATAATGAAGAGTTCATAATCCATGCAATAAATGCAAATAAATGTAAAATTCAAAGTTCATAAAAACCGCAACTGTTATATTCTCTTTTTATAAAAAAAAAAACATAAATAATACACTGAAATGAAAATTAAATAAATGTAAATGAAAGCATTCTTAGTGATTATCTATTTTATGTTCCATCTTTTAAATAATCGTTAAGTTAATTAAGCAATAATTAGTAAGTTTTACGTATCCAGTTGTTTACTCTTCATCAGGAATTTGTCCTCATAGCTCACACTTCATGCATTAACGCTGCCTTTCATGTCGCAAGGAAACTTACAATAAGATTATTTAATAAGAGAAATAAGACTGAGTCGTGCCGAGAGAACAAGAGTAAGTGAGAGCTTCAGAAATCCACAAACCAGGCTGTAAATGTAAATGGTAAAGGCGCTGTCTATTTTCACTCGCACACGCACACACACACACACACACACACACACAAAGAAGCACAAAGTGCACCATTTTGGCAAATCTCCTGTAAAAAGTAACAGCATTTTATTTTTTTATTTTATTATAAATCTGCACACGAACACACACTGAAGAGTAAGTGAGAGTAGCTGATCCACCCACAGGCTCGTGTCCCGAGGTGAGAACCTAATAAAAGTAGAAAACACTCAGATTCGAGTGCAGAAGAACTCCTAAATTTATATAAAACTTTTAAATTACAAGAAAAAATCTTAATTCCCTGTTTCTAGTTTTGCGTTTTTTCCCCGAAACTTTCAATAATTATTATTAAACAAACGTTCAATAATTATTAAGGTTTCATCAGACTTTTATTCGAACTACATCTTTTATTTTTAATCAGCTAATAATGGTTATATATTTAAACACTATTTTATGACATTATAATTAGATTTTTGCTGAATTTATTCAGTTGTGCTTTACATCGTAAAAAAGGCAAAATGAAATTTAAGTGTAAAAATGAACCTCAGCAGTTTCCTGTTCATGATTTTCCTGGTGAGAGAAAATGAAGGAAATGTTTGTCAATGCAATGTTAAAAAAAACAAATATATATTTTTAAAATTATTATTATTTAATAACTGGATAGAATTAGATATCTAACAATCCTCTAGAAACGTTAGGGAAATTTTTTAATATTCACAAATGAAATAATAAATTTCCTTGTGTCACAACTATATATATATAAACTATTTTAACTTCAAATATGTTTTTGTTACTTTTAAAATAACCATTATATTAATTTCATTAAAGCTTACTTGAGGAAACCGTATTCCAAGTTCTTGACTTTGATTGACTAAAGCTACTGTATGTTTAAGCTTTATAAAATTATTTTTAGTAAACATTTTCGCTTTAAAACTAACAGCAAACAAATGACTAATATTATAGACTGCAAACAAAATACTAAAATGAAAGCTATATTAGCGGCCAAATGTGAACAGTTCATTAGGCTTCATTAGCCTTGACTAACGTCTCACTGGTCTTCACCAGGTTTATTAAACATTACCAGCCTCCATTAGTCCATTACATCAACACTTCCTAGCCTTTATTACCCTTCACTAGAGTTCATTAATTTCCATTAACCTTCACTATCTTTCACTAGTCTTCACTAGGTTTATTAAATCCTAACTAGCTTCCACTAGCCCTCTTTAGCCTTCGCTAGCCTTTATTAACAGCTTCACTAATTTCCATTAACCTTTACTAACCTTCTTTAATCTTTCCCAGCTTTCACTAGCCTTCATTGGCCTTTAATTTAATTTCACTAGCCTGCATTAGCTTTCGCTAACCTTTACTGTCCTTCAGGCTTCACTAGTCTTCATTACTCTCCACTAGCCTTTACTAGCTCCCATTAAAGTTTACTAGCCTCTCTTAATCTTTATTAGCTTTTATTAGCGTGCACTTCTTTCACGAGCTGCTCGTTAGCCTTCACAAGCTGGCTTTTATTAGCCGCCCATTAGCCATCCGGGCGCGCTATATGATATAGATCCGGCTACCTTGCACGGCCAGAAGCTTGTGAGTCTGGATGATGATGCAGAGCTGCAGGACGAGCTGAGGCGCGCTCTCCAGGAAGGTGGCGAGCAGGTGGAGCATGCTGACGTCAGCGTACTCGTACACCATCCTCCAGTAAAACCTCCAGCGGTCGTTCTCGCCGCTGCGCCTGCTCCGGATGCCCAGGTAGATGGTGCGGAAATACCTGAGGAGCACAAATGGTGGGTTAAAGTTCATTCAAATCCTCTATCAGTTTGTCTTTCATCTATTCTCTTTGAATCATTTATATCTTTATTACATTATTTGGATTATTCCATATTTCTCAGTGACTTGTACACACGAGGCCGAACTGAAACAAAGTCGTTTGTGATATTTATGTATTGTTTCCACTCTGTCCCAGATTGAGGATCTACAGTACTGAGTGCTCAGCTGCTGCCCCTAAGGCTGGGCGCGGGGGTGGTGGTGGGGAGGGGGGATAAGGCGGTTAGCGCCTCACCGACTCGGCAGCTACGAGGCTTTACGACTTTTAGGACTCTTTCCATAACTGAAGTGCTTCTGGCTTTACTACTGCATCTCTGCCGAAAAACAGATCCTGATCCCTGATGGGCAACCAGCCAAAATACACACACACACACACACACACACACACATGCACACACACACACACACACACACTTTAGTAAAATAGGGACCAAAATGCCGAGTGCATTCCATGCAGTTAAGATTTTATTGCATGATTCTCTCAAGATTAAATTAAGCAGACATGATTACATCAGAGCTGAATAAACCACGTAATAACATCCGCATTCTGGATTAGTTTTCTATAACAGCTGCTCTGACAATAACGCTGCTACAAATCGCAGGTTTATTTTATTTCATACGTTTCCATAGTAACGGTGCATTACAAGGCGTCGACATGCTGATGAACATGTTTATTTAAGGTGATGGAATGAGCCTATAGTAAAGGTGGGGGGAAAAAATCTATTCAGTTACGTGTCACAATACTTTTTTGTTATATTTGGATGTGAGGTGGTGGCACGGTGGCTTAGTGGTTAGCACTGTCGCCCTGCACCTCCAGGTTCTGGGTTTGGTTCCCGCATCAGGTCTGTGTGCATGTTCTCCCTGTGCTTGGTGGGTTTCCCTGGTTTTCCCAGTCCAAAAACATGCAGATTAAGTTTATTGGCGTTTCCAAATTGCCTGTAGTTTGTAAATGTTGACCGGAGGTTTTACAAATGGAAATAAATACAATGTTCACCATGGGCTTCCATGGACTACTTCTAGTTGGACTACAGAGGTTCCTAGATGGATGGATGGATGTGAGGTGGTAAAATGTTGCAATTCTTGTTTAATCCTGCAGGTTTAATCCTAAATGATTCACCCATGGTTGGGCAGCACAGTGTCTTGTCCTGTGTGGTAGGGGCAAATTATTTGCTAAATATGTTTAAAATTATAACTACATCTGAAAAATAATGTAATATCAAAGCAGGATTTTTATAAAATGGTGATACTTACAGAACCACAATACAAAATGAAGCACCTAGGTATCGCAATATAGGTGATATCATATCGTGCGGCCCCTGGTGAGTCCCATCCACAGTCTATATTGTCTTATCTTTAAGAGTCAAAGGTTAGAGTGTAACTTTAAGTAGTTTAAACTTCGCGATTTATGAAATAAAGCTACGATTTCTTAAATAGTTTGCATCTTTACTTTTGCATGACAGCGATAAAACTAAGCAAAGAAAACAACTAAGGACTTATTTTAAATCTATCCACCGCATTTTTAAAACCTGTAAGGATAGTGCTGAACCCTGAACTTCACAGAAGAAATATGCTCTAAAAAACAGCCTGAATAAAGATCACTTAAACGCTTGGTGAAGTTGCATGGTAGAAAAAATCAGCAGTAAAAACCAGCGCTATGTTTAATAGTGACAGTAAGAGCATTTCCACACACACGCACACACATACACGGTGTGATGAGAACTCACAGCGATAGAAAATGGTCATGTGACCTGATGAGTCCAGACTGACCCTATTCCAGAGTGATGGGCGTGTCAGGGTAAGAAGGGAAGCTCATGAAGCGATGCACCCATCATGCATAGTGTCCACTGTACAAGGCTCTGGAGACAGTGTTATGATCTGGGGTTGCTTCAGTTACTCAGGTCCAGACTCAGCAACGTTATGTGGCAATAAAATGAAGTCAGCTGACGACCTGAAGGTGATGACCTGGTGATTCAGTACAATCTATGGAGGGTTTCTTCGTCACTGATGGCACGGCCGTATTCCAGGACTCGCAGGGTGGTTCTGGGAGCATGAGGAATCATTTAAGGTGCTCCACTTAGCCCTGCTGTGTAAATACACTTTTGGCCATGCTTTCTTAAAAATGCACTAAAATAATAAATAAATAAATAAATAAATAAATAAATATATTTATATATTTATATCTAAATCTATAATTCATGAACAGTTACTAGTTTTAACCTGTCACACTAATTGGCAGGCCCTGTTGTGGTATTGCTAGGGTGTGTAGTGATTAGCACACACAGTTCTGCTGCACACACACTGTTCACACGGCTTTAATAGAGGTCTCAAGAGACCACAACACACAGACGCGTAGCTGAGGGGCTTGAAATCCCCCGGGACAACCGACACAAATACACTCTGAAGTGTACCAAGAACAATAAGTGAATATTTGTATATGTGTGTGTACTGTGTACACTGCTTAAATATCTCGGTCAGGTTTCAGGCGTACTGCCACAGGCTGTCTTAAAGACACAATTCATCCGGGTGACACTGGCACGACTTCGGCTCACGTTCGCCACGCTGTCTGCCCCGTCTTCATCACTGCCTCGTTTAGCTCCCAAACCCTTGGCGCTCACAGTCATCATGCACCACACACACACACACACACACACACACACACACACACATGTACACCCCTCTGGCTTGGAGAGTTTGCACTCTCTCACCTGCCAATCAGATGCAGAAAACAGTCCTCGCATGGAGAGAGAGTGCTGTGTGTGTGTCTGTGTGTGTGTGTTGTTATCACAGATTGCATCATGGTTTCAGGACTATTTTCGATTACTTAATCAGATCACACACAGCCGAAAACATAACGCTGAAGCACTTTAAAATATACAGATGTAAAGCAGGATTTATGACAAAGCAAGATATCTTGGTCCATTCATGGCGGAAAAAAAAAATATATATATATATATTTTAGCGCAATTTTTTGTTCCTTTACTTTTTACCAGTAATAGTAGGTTTATATAAGTTCTATAGCGACAACCTTGATGAATAACTGATCGCAAAAGAGACGCGTCTGTCTGTGTGAACTGTACACATACTCATTCACCAACACCACTTGCACATTACAGGAACTCGGCTGAGAATTATTGCCGCATCACCAGTACAGTCCTGACCTCGCTCCAAGACATTTCCATAGGTCTGGGTCATTAAAGGAGTTCCTGGGAGACCGGAGTCTCAGACATGATTCAGACAAGCAGTCGCTGGCGTACTGAGAAAATGTTCTACCGTGATGGTGTCCAAGCACTAGTGAAACACTGGGAATCAAAAGTCCCGCTTTGGCTCGAACACCCTCATACGATGACACACGCACAGTTCATCCACCAAGATCAAGAATCAAGATTATGACATGAGCCGTGTTAAGAAACTGGTTCATTTATAGTCTGTTCACACACACTGACTTGACTAGAATATGAAACATTCCCTTTGATGCGTCTCTACTTTTACCAAGTTCTTCCTTTAAAAAAATATATTTACAGGGCTTTTAAAACTCACCATACGCTCTTTATGTGTTTATTTCATTTTTCTTCATTCTGATGCCTTTGCGTGCGAGTTTGTGTGTGTTTGTGCACCTATAGCTAAGTAAACAAAATTTCATCACTAAAAGAAATACAGAATTTCAGTCGTATAATAAAAACAATAATAATAGCAACATATAATAATAATAATAATAATAATAATAATTATTATTATTATTATTATTATTATTATTATAATTTCTGCATATTCTTGCTCACAGACTTGAAATTAAAAGCAGTCAGCAGGAAAAACTTCCTATTTTGGGAGATCAATAAAATCTCTCATTCCATCCTTCAATTCATCCAACATACCCAGAGTTACATTAAATTAAACATTATTATATTACATGCATATAGAATTTGCATCTTTGTTCCATTCCCTTTATTTTCCTCTCTAACATCTCATTTTGTTCCCCGTCCTTGAGGTGTTTGAGGACGGTGTGTAAATTCACTCACTAGTCTGTTAAAAATACCGAGTCACATTTTCATCCAAATATTTTAACTAAAACTCGTCGGAATTCGACTGGACGCATGTTGAAATGGTCGCAGCTTAAAACGGAGGCCATTCTTTATTACAAAAAAAGAAATGACACAATGGAATGCTTAGTTGCAGACACACAGCAGGGGCAAGCCGGAGCGCCGACAGCCGAAGCAGGGCAAATACGGGAAATCCGAACAGGAAGACGTTTGAGATCACAGAAATCCTGACAATCCGACTGCCAGCTGAGTCTCGGAGAGTGATACCAGTCAAGCTTCCTGAGTGAGAGAGATGGAAGGATGGTGTTGTGTCTCCCTCTCCCCTGTCAATCACAGCAACACTCGCCAATCAGGGCCAATCTATGAGCTCTTGCATGCGTAAGTGAGTGGATAGTGGTTTCCTCTAAGCGCGTTATGCTGCCCTGTGATGCAGTTTGATAACAGTCACTATTTAGTAGCTATTATATGACAAGAGAGTGATCAGGTGATACAGTAGATCTGGGAAACTAATAGCAGCACGACATTCTTTTGCCTGATGACCAGCTTGATTGATTTTGGGGCATTACAATTTCTCGGTTTGAGTCTGTAGCACTAATGTTTGTTTCGTCTCAAGCTGCTATATTTGTTACAGGTTTTGAAATACAGCGGTACATCGGGATACAAATTTAATCCGAACTTCCGGAGGGAAGTTCTTAAGGCGAAATTTCATAAGGTGGAACGCATTTTCCCATAAGAAATAATGTAAATGCAGATAATCCGTTCCAGCCTCCAAAAAATATTAACAATATTACCAATTTCCAACACCATAATCAAAAAATTTTTAATTCTAAAAAAATTAATTAATGATTCCTCTTGGCACCGGCTGCTTTAAAAACCAAACTGAAAGTGGCTCCATTTTCTTCTTGCTACCGTCCTTGATGACATTTTCGGGACCCATGGTGTTATGGTGTTATGTCTTCACTACATCTTGCACAAAATGCAAAAAAAAAAAAGGCAGCACAATGGATCAGTACTGTGTCCTCAGGTCTGCGTGCATGGAGTTCGCATGTTCTCCCCGTGATTGATGGGTTTCCTTCGGATACTCCGGTTTCCTCCCACAGTCTAAAGACATGCAGATTAGACTAACTGGCGTTCCCAAATTTCCCGTAGTGTGTGAGTGTGTACTTGTGTGCCCTGTAATGGATTGGCATCGCGTCCCTTGTTATAGTCTCCAGGCCTTACGTGACCCTGATAAATGCTGAAATGCTTAACAGTTTATTATTATTTTTCTCCTCCATACTCCAGTCCAGCAGGTGGCAGTATTGCACAAACTCAAACCAAGAATAAGAACAAATGATAACCTAGTAAAACAAGAGTAACATTTGATCTACTTTAAAGTTATCTAAGTTTAAAAACGTGAATCAATGATGAATGTAAAACTGAACAGCGAGTCGATGATTGCGTAATCGATTTAATGACCACCGCCTAGGTGTCACACTGAGGGATCTAGGAGTTGGGAGATCTCAGCGATCCGTTTATTTGTTTCTTGACTACTAAGGAACACTAAAAACCTTTCACCTTCAGACAGCAATTAAAATAAAACGAACGGGAGACACTTCTGCCTCCTGAAAGGTTGTTTGGTTGAGAAACTCAGACGAGGTGCAATTAAAGAAATAACAGGTTTTTTTTCACTCAGTAATAAGGTTTCTGAATGAAAACTCTGTCTTGTTCTGCAATCTGTTTCAGTATGCTGAAGATCATTTGATACACAACATCATAAGCAGTGTTTTGTGAATTCCTCACGTACTGTAGCTCTCGCCGACTTCACGAATATCAACATAATGTATACTCGTGTGCTCGTTAGGAAGCTCACAAGATGCACGAGACGTAAGCTGAGACGCACGAGGATGGCGGTCGTATACGAACCTGGGGATTGCAGCATAGCATGTCGCTCTAACCTGAGAGTGAACCTCACACGGTCACCCGAGATGGTCATGATCATTGTTTATTCATAAACGCCACCGAGTGTGTCGTATGTTACAGAGCTCTGTATGGGGTGTACATTATAGGTTTAGCACTGCAACCCAAAAACATATCACAGTGACAAAATGATAACACGGTGTAATCTCGCTAAAAAACAACAACCCTAACCACTAACACTTCGGATCAATGCGGAGCAGGCGTAAAGATTCGACAGATCCAGCGTTCGAAATTGCACAAAATCACGACTAACCACGACTTTCACTCCATGTCCAACACCCGCTCTTTAAAAATAGCACTTATTGAGTGACACACACACACACATCCAGCGTGGTATCTTTATTACTTTATTTTTCATGCTCAAGAGCACTTGACCTGCTGGCGCTGGCTCAGGAAGCAACACGGCTTTGCTTTTAGAGCCGGAGAGATCCGAGCTGCATGACTTTCCGTCTTCTGCTCTCCATACCGTGAAGGCTTTGCGACCTGCGGTGCCTCCTCCTCCTCCTCCTGAGGAAGAGCGTCCCAGAGCAAATGATGGAGCTGCAGAGAAAGCATCAAATCCTACGCTCAGAGGAGAGCCAGAGCTTCAGCTGGATTTAACATTTCCCTCCGTTTAACCGTCAAACATTTACAATCGAAAATTTTAATCATTTTGATCAGCATGGATCAAAGTATATAAGCGCTCGCAGATCTATCTATTTTTTTCCATAAAAAGACTTTTGCATCTATACATCGACATCTATAATAAACATCACTGAAGAATATTGTAGAATTTTGTAGAAATATGAAATTGACCACATTTGAAGAGGCTTGCAAGCCGTGTGAGAACATACCCCGCAAGTGGGTATAAGTTGTACCCCTGGGGCTCAAGAGCTGCCCAAATTTGCCCCATTAACATATTATGGTGAAGGTACTCGCCACTGAAACAGGAAGTTGCATTCCTTGATCTGGTAACTTTGAAACTAAACGTAACTGTAGATCTCTTGTCATAGAGACATGGGGGGCGGGCTCATTTTACTAAGGCAACCAATCAGTCTCTAAGGATAATTGTGAAGCTGTCAAGCTACGCCCTAGCAACCACGCACCATGTTTCTTCAATATGATTAAAATCACTCAGATACTGATAAGATGTGCGATTTACAAGCTCAAACCGTTTAATCAGAAGATGACTTTTCTTTAAACATTGAGGTTAGCTTAGGCTTCCCGCCTTCCTTGTTACGACTGGTCACAAGAATTCAGTCTCATCTGTGACTGGTTAGATGCTTTACTGCATGTGGAGTGGTGAGCCAATCAGAGCTCTTTCCTCAGCCAGAGTCCCAGTAAGTAAAAGTGGATACCAGTGCGAGAGAGATGTTTTCGCAGATTTTACCGAAGTGGAATGACAGCAAAAGTTGCACCGCGGAAACTTTAATGTTACTCCTTATACCACTGCTCTTACTCTGACTTTAAATTAAAAAAATTATTATTTTTTGGTAGCAGGTGTAGCTTAGTGGTTGAGATGTTGGACTACAGTTCGGAATGTCCCAGGTTCAAATCCCCGACCACCAAGTTGTCCCTGTTGGGCCCTTGAGCAAGGCCCTTAACCCTCAACTGATCAGATGTATAATGAGATAAAAATGTAAGTCGCTCTGGATAAGGGTGTTCGCCAAATGCCTAAATGTAAATAAAATCAATAGCATGCCCCCTAGTGGTCCAGTGGTAAACACACAGTACTTTCACCTTAGTGACCGGCTTTTTAATCTCACTCAGGTTCGCTACTAATAAGTATCAGTTCACTACTAATATTTCTTTAAAGTAGTTTTTGAGATTTTGTGTATGGGCAGCATTCCGCCATCATTTAAACAACGTTGTTCCATCAGAGTCACTCTAGCTCTAATATCAACATGGTCCTAACATTCCATTCCAGTTAACTACTACGGTCTGACAAGCAAAAATCCCAGCTGGAAGTGCTGCTATACAGTGGATGGTATAATATGTATAAAGGATGCAGCTAGAACCTGAAATAATCTACAGTCGCTCAAAAGCTACTGAAACCTAGCAAACTACCAAAACTCAAACAGCTGGGATTCTCAAGGGCCAGAAGTATTGGAACACAATCAGGAAAAAGGTCAATCAACAGTGCTCGTTACAGTGAGACACTTATTGATGAGCTGAGGAATAAACTTCGGATTAAACGACTAAGCATCCTAACTATAGACCTGATATCACTCCATCTGACTTTCACCTGTTTGGTCCCCTGAAAGCAGCTCTACAAGGACGAAGATTCACTTCTGATGAAGAAGCGAAGACAGCGGTGCATCTATATTTACGCATTTGGTGGACGCCCTTTTCCAGAGCGACTTACGTTTTTACCTCATTATACATCTGAGCAGTTGAGGGTTAAGGGCCTAGCTCAAGGGCCCAACAGGGACAACTTGGCGGTCGTGGGATTTGAACGTGGGACCTTCTGAACCGTAGTTCAATGCCTTAACCAATGATTTATTCCTCATGTTGTCTTCATATGAAGTTTGTCCCATCTGCCCTGGCATCTCCGTCTCCACTGGATTGAACGTCACGGATTCCAAGCGTACGTCCAGATTTCTATAAAATGCTAACTAACACTGTCTGGGTTTGTTTGGTTTTCCTGTGTCATGTGTGAATGTGCAAAGTGAAGCAAAACGATCCATAACCGTTCATTAATCATTAGCCGCGCATGTGACGTTTGTTTAGGTTGAAGCCGTATCTGCGTAGTAGCAATAGCATTAAGTTGGGATTGATGACCCAGACCTCCACGCGGCCCTGGAGATTCGGTGGCTGACGGGAGGCTGTCCGGCTACATGATAAATGCTTCCTGTCCCGCTGCCAAGAGGAACCGACTCGTTCCAAATCAATCGAACCTTGTTATTCGACAATTACCCAGGCCCCCTTTTTTTTGTTGTTGTTGCTGCAGCGCACAGAAGAAGAGGAAGGTCAAGCGGGATACAGGGTTGTAAATAACGCCCAGCGCTGCTTATTATCGCATACTAAATTCCTGACACCTCCATTTTTCCGGTGTTTACCGCTCAATGAGAGGGTGTACGTTACTGGACTCAATGGGGATCCTGAGAGCGATAAAAAATAATCTCACATGATTGACAGTTTTGAAGCATCCGATAAGAATCGCTATAGAGCGCAGTTTCGGCGCTTTTCGGGTACACGACTGATCCGGTGTAATTAAAAGATTATTCGAGTCACAATGGATTAATAATAAACATTTCGATTCCTTTTAATATTCCCCCGCATGCCACTTGCTGTAGAACATCCTGCAATTAAGAGATTAAATGCGATAGCGGTTAGTCACGGTGCTTAACAGATGCTTAAATCAAAAAGGGGGGAAAGAAAAAGGAAAAAGAAGAAACAAGAAGAGACAGAGAATGTCTGAGGATGGATTGAGCTCTCGAGTCAGCGTGGCACCGCAGGGACGTGCCAGTCCTTCATGCCAAAGGGCAGCATCGATGCTGTCACATCACAGCATCACGCCATGACAGAGCGCCGTTACCATGGCGAGCTCTCCTCCGAGTGGACCCTGACATTCACTTCAGACAACAAGCGAGGGAGGGAAGGGTGGACGAAGAAAAAGGGAGAGAGAGACAAAGAGTGAGAGACTGCACACACACACACACACACGCTGCCGCAGAGGTTTATGGGTAGAGGCGCCCTCTGCGGCTAATGTAGCCCTCATTAGGTGTGTCGAGAGCCGGTCCCTCCAGGCCGCTGTGCTCTGACACCGCAGAGTAACAAGTGCATGCTTTTAGCTCCTATTTACAGATGACTTTCCATCATATGCTAAGGTTACATCATCACAAAAATGTCAAGCTAACCTCCTGAAAACCTCCCACTGAACACGGATTGTCGAGCATCCTTATTTCTTTGCTTACTTATTTTAGGGGGCTGAATTGGTTACCATGACGGTGCTGAGTCACAGCTAGCGTGACGGATTTGTTTCAGCGTCAAGCCTTGAACTCATGAATGCTCCCATGACATGATTAAAGGCTCTTTTAATCAACGTGCTTAATCAAAAGATTTTTTTAATGATCTTAAAAAAGAAAAAGGTGTTTAAAAGAAGCCCTGAATAGTAAAAGTGTGTGTCTCTGAGTGTGTGTCCCACTGAGAGCCAGCAGAGAAAGTGTACACTTGGCTGGACATGGAAATTACCCCCATCCTGGTGAAACAATGCATCCGGGGGGGAGGGGGGGCGGGGGGTGTTGCGGGTTTGTTCGCAACTGAGAATGCACCGAATTACACACCAAACACCACATCGCACACTATAAAAGTAACAAGCAACACCGTGAAATGGCTAATTGTTTTAATAGCGCGCTCAACAATTGACAATTTGCGATAATGGCAAACATCTAAAAATACGCCGCTAGAAATTCCTGATAACAATAAGGACGGGGGTCACTAGGGAGGGAGCAGCTGGGTAGATGCTTTAGAGCACCACCTGGAGGATTATGGAGGAACGGCGCAATTTTACGACCTGAAATGCTAATATACCGTATGTAAATTAAAAAATAATTGTTAGAATATGGTTGCAGGCAGCGATGATCGCGTGCCAGAAATACAGTGGGCACAGTGGGGACATACATTTAAAGAGGACATACCACTACCACTATGACATACATTTAGAATTTTATGTTAAGACCTCCAAAAAAAAGCCCTGGATGCTGGAAAAAAAGCAATATAATGTAATTCAGGAAGTTATCAGACACTTTTTGACATAAGTTTAATTTTGCATCCTCAGTCTGTTGAGATCACATCAGCTCGGTTTGGTGGTGATCGCCTAGCGGGAGTATGTATATCAAATTCCATGCATGACATGCACAGTAAAAGTTGTTCAGCTCAATGAGTTCTAAAAGTGTCCCGGTTTTCGTTTGGATCACGATCATAGATTCCAACCTGTGTGCTGATTTTCATGACTTTTTGAGCATGTTAAGACCTCCAAAAAATCCTTAGAAGCTAGTTAGCTTTGTAGCTCATGAACCGAATGACACGCACAGGTTCTACAGTAACTTGGTAATACTGAAAACATCCAACACTGATCAATAATTGCCAATAATAACTGATTAACAAATAAAACGACAAATAATGTGCAACACCCCAAAACGACACATCATCAGCGCTAAGGCAAATCAAACATCATTCCAAAACACCAAACAATTACCACTGAATAATTACTCCTAATATTAGCAAAACCAGCTACAGGATAAACACCTCAAAACAGTAAATATACAGCGGTACCACGGCATATGTACTTAATCCATCCCAGAGGCGAGTTCTTAAGGTGAAATTTCGTATTGCGAAACGCATTGTCCCATAGGAAATAATGCAAATGCAGATAATCCGTTCCAGCCACGCAAAAATATTACCAATTCCCAACATTATGATCATATTTTTGCATACAGCAACAATCAAAACATTTAGAAAAGATATGTAAATGAAGTAAAATGTGACATAAATAGCCATCAAACCTCACTTAACCTTAATTTATGATTCCTCTTGGCACCGGCTGCTTTAAAAACCAAACTTAAAGCGGCTCCCTTTTCTTCTTGCTAACATTCTTTGGACCCATGGTGCTCTGTCTTCACTAAATCTTGCATAAAAAAGAAAGAAAAATATGTAAAAACACACTTTGGCTTTCCACTGACGCAAACAGGTTTTGAACGGCCCCCAGACATACACACGACTTAGACGGCATTCGGTTCGGCTCAGTTGCTCATATGCCGAAAATGCTCCGTATGCCGAGGTTAATTTCTTGCAAAATTTTAATTTTTAAGGGGAAAATTCATAAAGGAGGGCATTCGTATGCTGAGGTTCGACAGAACTAATAATGTACCTACTGTATACTGGACATGCTACATACTGTATA
>JAQMYL010000018.1:2402779-2415798 GCA_030014365.1 Clarias pachynema | reverse complement strand
TTGTACTTCAGTAAACGTTCACTAAAGTAACAGTACTTTTACTTAAGTACAAAATTTTATTACTCTTTCCACCTCTGGCGTTTATGCCGTCACTCCTAAACTCCACCCAACATGGGAAGCACAGGAACAAAATAATTCCACCAGTCCTAGTTTACAGAAATGTCTGTGCTAAGTAATTGATGGTTATTATTGGCAACAAATTCCTCCCATTCTGTCATTGGGCTACGGATTCTTCTCTCCATTTTCAAGCCTCTTGAACGGGTGCATTCGTTAAGGTAAGATTAGAACCGATTTAGCTAACTAGCTAACATACTGAGCAAAAGAGTTGTGAACTCTCATGCATTTGGTTTGTGTTTCACACCAATCGAAATGCATTTTTTAACAAACCTATAATTATTAATTACGTTTTGGCACTTCACGGCCACCGTAACTTAACCTTCCATGTTTAATTGCAGGGTATCGATGATAACTAGCTAATTAGTCAAAGTCACTAAGAATGCTACCTGTCATTTGTTTAATTAATGTCAAATGTTGTCTCTATAAATTTCTACAAAATTTGCACAACAACATCAATTGTGTTTAAACTACTTTAAAACAGTTTATCAGTATCTCGGTCAGACAGATATGCAGAAAATTCTATTTCTTTATGGAGTTCTTGCACTTCTGTAGTTTATTGTCCATTTTAAAGCACGTACTTAGTGCTTCAAGTTGAGTAAAAAAAACTGAAGTGGTTCTTCTACTTGCAGTGGAGAACATATTTAGGGAAGCATTTGTAATTTAACTTGAGAATTGAGTTTGTGTACAGGAGTAGAAACTTTTTTTCCCCCCCATTGGCGCTTGGTGGCTTGCCGCTCAGTAAGGTGGCCAGAATGTAGGAAATGACCCGAGTCTTGGCACAGCTTTGGGTACACCAGTTCCAGATGTTGGCAGGTAGCCTGAGGAGGCTCGGTTGGTGATCTTTCCTGGCATGACCCCTTCTCTTTCCCCTGACCTTGTTGTTCTCACCTGACCTTGTGGTTCTAATGTGATCTCATCTTTCTCCTGACGTTATCACTTCCCCATCCTCATCTGACTTTGAACTTCTTTGAATAATTGCTGTCCTAATTGTTTTCTCCTGGCCTTGTCTGATCTCTCATGATCTTCTTGTTCTTTGCTGACCTGGCTACTTTTTCCACTCTTTTATGGTTTTGGAATTTACTTCTGATCTGGTCGTTGTCTTCGACCCTCGTCATTCTGTCCTGGCCTTGTTGATCTCACCTTAGCTTGTAGTCCTCTCCTGACCTTGATATCCTTCCCAGATCTAATCATCCTTTCTTGGCTTAGTCGCTCTCTCCAAGCTTGCCAATCTCTACTGGCCAGAATGCTCTCTCTCTCTCTCTTGTGACCTCATCACTCTTTCATGGCCTTCCTGCACATGGCTGTGACCTGGTTGTTCTTAATTCTTAATTGTAATCCTCTGCTCCACTCATCCTCCACTTTTTATCTTCTACTTCTCTCTTGATCTTCTTCTTCTCTGCTGAACTTGACTTTCTCTATTCTGACCTCCTCATTCTTCACGTATGGTCCCATCTTTGCCATGATCATCAGTTTCTCCTGAACTTGACTTTAGCTCTACCTCCCTTTAGATCTTAATAATCGCTACGCTCCTTGTCTGGATCTCATGTTCTCTTTTGATCTTGTTTTTTTGCTTTCCTCTCATGACCTCATCACTGTCTTGTGACCTTGCCACTTGTTCTTAATCTCATCTCACTCCAGTTCATCGCTTGGTCCTGAACTTCTTGTTCTCTCCTGATGTTGTCATTGTTTTTATTCCACTGTGCCTAGGAACCTACTGCTGCAAAAATGGAGACTGTGGAACTCTCTCTCTTTGTCTTGGCCATCCTTTTCCGTCTCTTTCACACTATTTAACTCTCTTATTTTTCATCCTTAATTTCTGTCCTGCTTTCTGTTTTAAGTATTTTTTTATCCATCTTCCTTTTGACATCCGTTTCCACACGCCTCTACTTCCTTTGTCCTTTTGTAATTTCCTCTCTCTTACCTTATAGTCAATCTCTCCATCTCCACTCCCTTCTCTTATTCATCATTCTTTCGCTTTCCCTGGCATACGTCTTCATTCTTCTTTATATCTTCTTCACGCTGTCCTTTACGTTCTTTCTGAACAATAGCCAAAATCATACGTATACACCCGTTGACACTTTATGAAGTGATAAAGTTGTCCAACTTTATTTTAGGGTCCAAAACCAAGGACTGAGAGCGAGGGAAAACCTTCTGTCACAAATATTTTAAGAAATGCTTCCTCAGACGTACGTAAGCACACACTGTTCTAGTGCTGGGGAGAACATATCATGCCACAGGTAATGGCACTAGGTATTGACTTTTTTTTTTTTCCCTCCAAGAAACGGGAGCTGAGTGGTGAGTCATTCATCCTCAATAGTGTGTGTAATAAATACACAACACCGCTACATGTGTTTGTTCATGCACCCGAGAAGATATAATGTACAATGAAAGACTGGCTGAATGAAAAAAACATGTAGCAGTGTCCTAGGGACACGGGTCTCTGATGTTCTGTAATTTACATTCATTAAACTGTATTTGAGCGGTGATTTGAGTGGACAATTAGCGCTGTGAATCATGGGAAGCCTATTGATTCGATTCCAGCTCATTTTTGGACATTGTGATTTTCTATTCGAGTCAATAGCGCTAAGGTTTGATTTTATTTTGATTTTATGTTTCTTACAGGTTTTGAAGCGTTCAAAACTACACAAAGTATTTAATACACACTGAGACACTGTGTAACTTGTCTTGTTGATTGTTGCTCCATAATCCAGTCCAGCAGGTGGCGGTATCGCCCTAATTGCCCAAAAAAAACAAAAGAAGAAGAAGCAAGACTCTCACAAAACATGGGTATTTGTAGAAGATATAATCGGTTTCTATTTTCTGCAAAAGCTGTGGAATATTTTACTACAATTGTTTGATTGTTTATTGTTTGTGAGTTGACCTAAATCATTAAAAAAAATTGCTAATCAATTTTAAAGAAGAAACTGCACCATCGATTTATTGAATTGAATCGACGGTTCAAAAGATCGCACAGCTCTAGTGACTGACTGTTCATAATATCGACATTTCTTATTATCCTTTTTGTTACACAATTTGTACGATTGTACGACTGTAAAGTTCTCCAAAAAGATTCTGCAACCGAATTTTAGGAAAAAATTGTACAAATCAGTCACAGCTACTACTTTGCAGTCAATTATTTTCCTATATCAGCATGTCCTGGATTGTTTTATTCCACTTATAACACAGTAGGTCACCAGTTACTTTCATTCAATCATCTTCTACTGTATACCGCTTGATATCCTGATATAGGGTCATGGGTTTCTGGAGCCTATCCCGCAGGGCACACACACAAAGACACACACTACGGGCAACTTGGGACCGCAAATTAGCCTAATAAGCATGTCTTTGGACTGTAGGATGAATCCAGTGTACACAGAGGAAACCCACCAAGCACGGGGAAAACATGCAAACTCCACACACACAGACCCGAGGAGGGAATCGAACCCGACCCCTGGAGGTGTGGGGTCACAGAGCTAACCACTACGCCACTGTGCTGCTGACCTATTACTTTTTTAGCCTGTCGTGATGCTGAGAAACCTCAAAGTGCAAACTACTCATTCCTGAAGGCATAAAAATACAACTTTAATGCTGACACTAGTTGTTTTTTTTCCCCCCGTGGAGCGTATGCCTTATAAGTCCGGGTAAATAAGCTGTTTCTGTAGAATCAATAATGTTATCGAAAAACTGCAGTTATAGAAAAATAATCAACATCAAAGGCCCAAAAAGATTTGAGAATTCAACAGCGCTGTGATAAAATAAATGAAAAACACAGCCATTGGGTTAAACAAAATATTTCCATATAATACTGCACTGTACTGTGTGTTTAGGAGATTTCCAAATTTCACGATACCCACTGCATCACCCACCCTATATATAATAATAATGGCTATAATAAACTATTCATACTGTATCTTTCTTTCAGTTTAGTCAAAGTAGATTGACACTGAGATACAACATTAGGACATAATATGACGTATCTGTTTTTGACTAAACAACACACTCCTTATTTTTTTTTTTTTAAATAACCCTTTTGACCTTAGGCTCTTGCTGCTTCTTGAGAGTTTAGCTAAAAATCGCTGTTGTGTGCTGTGGTGGTGGTGGTGGTGGTGGTGGTGGTGTTTATGGCCACTGTGACCCGGTGTAGCAAGAGACAAACAAGAGCACGAGAGCTCCTTAATAATGCAGGAGCTACAGCCTGAACACACATATACACACACACACATGTACGTTACACTTTAAATATTCATCACCGGTAGGCATTGCTGTGGGCAGTAGGAGGACACACGATATCAACACCAAAAGACTATGAAGAACTCGAAACATATCCTTATGAGTGTATTTGTTAAGCGGTGTTAAGTGGAAATCTGGCATATAAGATGTCAAATTCTGGTCCAACATTCAAGCTTCCTAAGAAGCAAAGCCCAGACCTAATTATTATGACATTTTTCTGTAAACCAATTAAGCTCAGAATGCACACAATGGGTCGGTTCACTGCTCTCATCCAGAAACACGACAGAAATATCAGTAAAGAATCACACCAAAGTTTATTCCAGGATATTCTGCATTATCTGACTTTTTTTTTTCTTCTTTTCTTTCTAACTTTAACCCTGGATGCCAATAGATTTTCTAATGATACCTTGAAGTCTCAACAAACCAAATGACCAGGTTGTACTCGCGCTCATACATAATCATGACAGTTGAATGCATCAGACTAAATGAAATGCTATGCCTCTGCCAATAAGCATTAAAACATAATGGCCTGACATAAGATGTTAACAAGCAGGACCGGGACTCTTTTAAGAGCAAAGATGTAATCAAGATCGATATAAAGATGGCAAGTAATTTGTGGAGCTGTTCTTCAGTCCTCCAAACAAAGAACGACAAAATATCGATATAGAAAGAGACGCGGCACTACACACCGGAGTCAGGAGATTACAGCTGCACACATGACATTACAACACAAAGTATTATACCCAGTATTGTGTTCGTTCCCCTTTTGCCCCTGGGGCAGCTCTGGAGCCTCGGGGCATGATTCCACGAGACACTTGTCCATGTGTTTTGGTGCCTGATGTTAGCACCGGATCCTCTGGGTACTGTTGGATGCAGGGTGGAGCCTCCATTTGTGTGGCGTAACGTTGGGTTCAACACTGGACAATGAGATCGCCACCCATAACACCCATAAAGTAGGAGGACTTGCCCAATCCCTTCCCCCATCCCAACTCCCCGTCACCTCAGGCATGCCTTGTGTGGATTATCGGGAGGGTAACAAACCCGACCCAAATTACGACCATGTGCCCAAGTGCCAAGTGTCCACAGTCTCAAAGCATGTCAAGTCTTCAGTTGTAGGGTCCTAGTTTCAAAGTTACAGAGTCTGAAATGATTTTATACCATAAAATCAAAGTCAAAGCCAAAAGTGCAAGTTTATTCAAGTCCAGATTCTGAGTACCAATGCACTGTACCTGTGTCCAAATCTGCACAGCTTCCAAACCATGGGGTCCCCAGCTGTGGAGTCAAACTCAAATTAAAGCCTCAAGTTCCTCACACTCTAAGCTGTACAAACCAAGTCATGTCCAGTAGTTCCAACTTTTAAAGTTGATGAAGCCATCCAGTCCAAATCGAGTGCCTAGTCACAGACTCACAGTCCAATCCAAAGACCCAAACTGTAGAATTCTAGTCAAGGAAGTTGACTGCCCCTGCCACAGTATGTGCGTACTAGACTACTGATTAGAAGGTTATGAGTCCTTTAACTCCTCCTACCTGTTAGGTTAATTGAAAGTCTCATTAACTATGTGTTAAACTTAGGGTTTAATTCACTAACTCACTCACCATCTACTGTATACCGCTTTATCCTGTATATAGGATTATGGCCTGGAGCCTATCCCAGGAGACTTTGGGTCCAAGGCAGGGTACACCCTGGATGGGGTGCTAATCAGTCGCAGGGCACACACAAAATACACACTCTATGGACAATCTTGGAACTCCAGTTAGCCTCATCTGCATGTCTTTAGACTGTGGGAGAAAACTAGAGGAACTAGTTTTCTATAGTTCCTAGAGGAAATCTACTAAGAACGGGGAGAACATGCACACAGACCCCGAGGCGGGAATCGAACACGAACCCTGGAGGTGCAAGGCGACATTGCTAACCACTAAGCCTCCGTGCCACCAGGATATAACCAGAGTCCCAAAAGTCCCAAAAGTGCAATGTTGACTCTTATAGACAGTAATATTTTGAGTCTAAGATAAACCATTCTGCTTGACAGCACTACCAGTTTCTTTAAAGCTGTACTACTAGCTAGAAGTGTGTGCCTAGTCACAGACTCACAATCCAATCCAAAGACCCAAACTGTAGAATTCTAGTCAAGGAAGTTGACTGCCACTGCCACAGTATTAGCTTACTAGACTACTGATTAGAAGGTTATGAGTTCATATCCCAATGCATCCAAGCTGCCACTATTCGGCCACTGTCCTATTAACACTACAGAGAAGACCTGAAGTCAAGTCAAGAAAATCAGGGGAAAAAAACAACCTTAAGAAGAGATACATTACTAGCCTATAGTAGTTAAAGCAGGACAAGACAGGTTCAGGATGGACGGCCCATCATTCATTAGCTTAACACCATGAATGGCAGCAGAGGGTGGTCAGAATCAAAACTACTGGCCACAAAAAAAAAAAATCCTCTGCACTCAAGTATGCACCAACTTCGATCACAGAAATAAAGTGTAGAGTCGAAGCCGAGCAGTAAGAGCTGAGTGTTTAAAGACATCAGTCTAGCTAATGCCTCCTTTGGGGAGAAGTTCTTCAGAGCACACGTATACATTACACACGGCACGGCGCACCCTTCCACCCGGGCCTCACTCACTTTTCAACCTGTTTGTTTGTTAAATGAGCCATGCTTGCCATCCATAATTGTATTTTCCAACATTAATTAAAAGGCAAGTGGAAGGAGCGAAACAGTGAAATGGTGTGTGTGTGTGTGTGAGAGAGAGAGAGAGAGAGAGTAGAGCTGCATTAAGAGAAAAGGATTGAGCTCCAGGAAAGGCTACGGTGGCCACATCTGGCCACCCTCTGGGGCTTCCTGATTTCCTGCCTTCTAGAGCCAAAGGTGCGTCTACCTTTCATACATTGGCTGAAACGAATCCACACAGCTGTACACATTAGTCTGTGTATTTTAAATATCTCCAAAGGCTAATGCAGTACAGCTAATCAGATAAACAGAGAGTCTATGGATCAGGCTGGTCGCTGATAAAGAGAGAATCCATGGATCATGCTGGTCGCTCATGCTGCCAAGACGGCCTCCAACCAGCTGTCGTAAATTCTCCACACCCAATTTAACTTCATACGGAGCACCTGGTCACCGAGGAAGCCCACCGAGGCACCGAGGTTTTGATTTTTTTTTTTTAAGTATAAATGTCCATGAGAAATAGTAAAGTGAAGCATCAATCCAGCGATATGATTTATGCTCGTCTGCCTTTTAAACTTCTCCGAACCAGCTCATGTTCAAGATTCATTAAAGTTACGTCATGTCCGTTACCTTCCAGCTCCTAACCCTAACCCTTCTGTTTTGAGTACGATTACTGAACTAGATGCTCTCAGCCCCACCCATGGCCCACTGGACGAGTCTTGATAATCAGTCCTGCCTCTGGCTCCAGTGTGTCGTCCCTTGAGACCTGCAAGAAAGGTGGATTATAGATTTTACCTCTTTTATCACGCTAGCTTTAGACATTTTCCAGGTCGCTTGTATTTGCCTCGGTTGCATCAGCCTGAACATTTGCACTCTGGAACATGGTCATCATTCCTGGGGTTATTAAAAGAAAGGACACTGTGGTTTGTTTCTGTTTTGTCCTACACCGGAGCGTGACTCGAACAGCACCTCGAGCGTGCATTCGGATAAAACCGAAAGGTCTGCAGCATTGCAACACGAAATCCATCACGAAAGCCGAAAGAGCCAGTGCGAGTGGAATTGCGTGCGGGTGCAGAGATAGAGGACGGAGTGATGAGCCAGCATGAACTGCACAGCATGAACAGCGCTCGCTGCCTTCTGTTGGACTGTTGATCTCTTTGAAACATGCGTCAACATTTCTACCGCGTGTCAGTTGAAGGGAATAAATTCCAGCTTGCATATGAATCTTTGTAATCTTTGTTGCAAAGATTTTTGCTGTAGCGTCTTTTTTTCACGATAAATGTCTTTCATCAACATGCTGGTCACTCGAGTTTAAACATTTCCTTCATTACATCTTACAAAGCTACAAATTTCACGCTAAAACTGTCATCGCCGCAGTCATGCTAACTAGCCGTAACTCAGGTCAATGGCCTCATGTTGCTTCACTGCATTCTTCAAGATGAACGCATTGATGTTTGAGATGGCAGAAATATTTTGTCTGCCGCACCAGTGCCAGCAATAATTATATCCTCCTGTGACAACCGTGCAACATGAAAACAGCTAGCGTCTTACGTGTATAACAGCGAAGGACAACAAATTAGCCCCAGAATCGCTAAACGCGTCACATTGTCCAAGGTGGAGTTCGTTTTTATTCTATGATTGGATTCCTTAGGGCGGCATGGTAGCGTAGTAGTAAACACTGTGGCCTTGTAAGGGTCGAGGTTCAATTCCCACCCAAGCATCTGTGTGTGTGGAGTTTGCATAGAGTGTTCTCCCCGTGCTCCGGTTTCATCCCACAGTCCAAAGACATGCAGTTTAGGTTAATTCATGTTCTCAAGCTGCTCTCCTGGGATAGACTCCAGGCCCGCTAGGACCCAGTACACAGGATAAAGCGGAACAGAAGCTGAATGAATGGATTCTGTAGTACGTTTTAAAGTTGCCATTAATTTCTGAATCTCCTCGTGGCCTTCACAGATGCCAAGGCGCGGATTCGATATTCATTTATAATATTAAAATAAGCATATATGAGGACAAACGTGTTAGCTCTCCTGATGCAGAGTTAAAATGGATCTCTACAGCTCTATTTACATTCCCTTACATAAAACCAGCTGCATTAGCATACATCTGCATGTGTAACTTAATATGGTAATTCAGCACGGATCGCGGCGACAGAGCGAGCACGTTATTGCCTCTTTATTCCAGAGATATGAACCTTTTACTGGAAAAGAATACCAGGAGCTATTCTCACTCCCACAGTCGCTTAAATCCTCCATTTAACCAGATCATCCTCGATTAAATGACAATATATTCCAGTGCTCTTAAGCCGTCCTATATTTAACCAATATCAGCATGCAACTCGTTGAAGTGAGAGTGCCCCTGTGCCACGATGACGCCTTTGAAGACCTCAGCGCGTCACACGGGTCGGTCAATCGCGCTGCCAAGATGGCCCCCTCACCAGCTGCTATAAATACTCCACGCTCCGTTTAGACAGAGCACCTGGTCACCATGGAGGCCCGGGCACCCTGGAGTTTGGTGCACGCTCATTTGCAGTGCAATCATGTAGGTCCAGCTCATTAAGGGAACCGATCAGCCAAGACCACATGCAGAGGAGCGCGGCTGCTCCACTGGCAGGCTTTAAAGAAAGCAAAAAGGGGAAAAAAAAAAGTGTTGCCCCAGCTTTCCGTACAGCAGATTTACACCAGCAGCATGAAAGCAAGGACATGTTATACAGTACATATCTGTACGTAAGGTCCTGGTTCTTTAAACACTGGGGTCCATGTCACAGCGGTAGCTTCCACAGAACAAGATCGCTGGTATAGATAATAACCACCAGGAGGCGATGATGAAGGTCTTGTTGAGACCTTCATCATCAACATTACGCTTTCACCATGTGACAATCTGATAGTTGTGATGGCGAAGGTCTCAACAAGGTACCCAGGTATCATAGCACCGCCTCCCGGTGGTTGGGAGGGGGGAATAAAACACATGCCATCACATCTATTATATACTAGCGTGAGTACCCATTGTTGATGGCAAAATAGTTTGGAGAAATAGTTGGTTAAAGCTAAAAATAATATTATTATTTAATTTTATTACTCAACTTACTCACTTGACCCAGGATGTTCTAATCAAAACTTCCGGTTTGTAATCTGCTCATAACATTACCTCTAGTCAATCTGTGGTTGAGGTTTAACTTCAGGCAAATACCAAAGTACTAGAAAGTTTCATTAAATTCTGTCCAAGTACAAGGTTTCGCGTGATGCTGAATCTGACAAAATCTGACTGGACAGACATACAGACAGAAAAATTGGTTTCGGGTCCGACAATGTGTAAAACGTAAAGAGTTCTGAACAATGTACAGACAACACCTCTCTTTTATTTATATAGATACCAGTGATCTTGAACTCCAGTCCCTTGAGGCCACAGTTTGTATTTCACTAACACCTTAATACACCTACTGAATTTACAGATTAGTTGAATCTGTTGAATCAGCAGTGTTTGAGAAGAAGAATGACCAAACTGTATTGAAACTGCCTCTCCAGGACTGGAGTTAAAGAAGAAGATCCTCCTCCGGCTCTGCACATTTGAGTTTCTGAGATGCTCTACTACACCCAGGTCAATTCAGAAAGGATTTTTATTAGCAGATTAGATAAATCAGATGTGCTGGAGCTGAGAAAACACTAAAATGGGGGACTGAAGTCTAGACGTGGAGGTCCAAATATGGATGTTTTCCATCGTATCGATCCAAATGCTTGAAAAGAAAATTGCAGCACATTAAAAATACTGTCCATACTTTATTGACTCTAGATTTCTAAACTTGAGCCATCATGTTCTTTGGTGTTGTTTAGATCAGATACACTTACTTAAATTATTTAGCTGAAAGTAGCTCATCAGCCAATGGACTAGCTTAAAGAACAAAACAGAAGGAGTCTGTTTATTCAAATGCATCGTGTCAGATCAGAACCCGTGGCTCTGTGGGTCAAAACCCGGTAGCTTAAACAAATCATAACTTCAAATTGGCTTCAATCGTTTACAGTTAAGTGTTCGAAAGTAAATATTGTCACCATTCGGTCATTTTAGTTGCTTATTTCACAGCAGCATTACGAGTTATACATGAACACTCATGGTGTATACGCTCTTCCATAATACGTACATTATGCAGGTAACACTGTAATTCATCATTCCCTCACATCGTCCGTCAGGATGAATGAATGGCAATGAAATTTTATGACGTCTTTGACTACAAAGATGCCTTTAAAACGAAGGTCACATGAAGCATCTGACCAAGGCGTTAGACATAAAACTGAGAAATCACAGAGCAGAGTGTGAAGCCAGGGCTTTGTGGAGAAGCGAAGTGAAAGAATCAAGGCACTAAAAAAAATAAAAATAAAATCCTAATCCTAATCAGAACTTTAGGAACCTAAAACCAGGAATGGGGATAAACTTTCTGAAACACTGATCTGATGTGATTTATAACAATTCTGATTCTCTGCCCTGAGAGGCTCAGAGAGAGCACTGTCAATCAAGGGTGCTTATTAAAAGACCAGGTCACGCCCGTTAGCCTTGGTCTCTGATTGGTCGGGAAATCTGTCCATGTTTGGGATCAGTGATATTTCACATAGTTTATTGGAAAATAATCAACAATCAGGTGAGTAATGAGGTGGAGTCACTGTTACATGACTATTTTCCATTTTTCCAGCCTGTCATATTAACTGAAAACTCCTCTGTGCTGAAAATCTAAACAAAAACTTACAACAAAGTTAAAACTTTAGCTCTGACACTGGAGTCTCCTTCCATAAATGTTAAAGATCCCACATTTTACTACTTCATTAACAAGTTAAGACAGATCTCATACCTGTTCCAGTGGAAGTACCTCCTTAGTGAATGCTCTTTTTAAAAAAAATTCAAACTCCCTCTGTTTCACTCCTTTTCCAAGTGCGCCGTTTCTGTGTCTATTCAAATTAGCTACTCCTGAGCCACGCCCCTCTACAGATCAGCAGAGCTGAGCAACAAGCTGGAGGAGGGGCCCTTCTTATATGAGGTCACATTAGCAGGAAACCTACACACAGTGGAGACCCATCTGGATATCTAAACGAAAAGGTAAAATTATGCATAATAAGGAAGCTTTAAAATCATATCAATGACCACAAACGTGTTTAGCGTGCTTCCCCGTATCGGTTCCAATGTGAACAGATTGTTTCTATAGAAACAATGAGAGCTTTGACATATACGTGTAGCTGTGCTGCAGGAAGGGGTGCCGTGAAAGAAAATGAATCAACACCTAACCAATCGGAGTTGAGAATTCATTCACAAAATGACTGAAGCTTGGAAAAAGTCCAGATGTTCACATATTGAGATTTTCTGTAAGCTCACATACACACTCTTAATTGAAGAATAGCGCTAAGCTAATTAGCCAAAAATTATCTACAGTACTTTTGGGTTTAGGATGCAATCAAAATATCATAATGTGCCCTACAGTACCTGCACCAAGCGCATGAAAAAACAGCCCTCGATACTGTCTGATCTCACTGGTGTCTTTAGCATTAGCATTTAATAATATGTCTCATTCCCAGGCTCGGGAACACCTTGACAATCCTCCACCGAGAACACATTGAGATGCTCTCTTCAAGTCTTAACATGTGATACGAAAAAATGGCATGAGATATTGAGCCACACACACTTACACACACACACACACACACACACAGAGTGGTAATCACTGCTGAAATTGTCATTTAATCTAAAACTAGACTCAACCAGTCCCTCAGGTCCCTCAGGTCCAAAACTGATTTTGGTCTCACTGTGTCTAAGCGTCTCGTCTCTCCATCTCACCTTCTCCATCAATGCTCGTAATCGTGTTAGCATCTCCCGCTGAGTAGCAGCCTGCGTGTCTACATGCACTGCTAATTGGGTTTAAAACACCATGTCAGCATTCGACCGATAGCATATATATATATATATATATATATATCAGGGCTTGACATTGGCACCCGCCCACCCGCCAAATGCGGGTAAAATTCGG
>JAQMYL010000018.1:2361359-2374243 GCA_030014365.1 Clarias pachynema | reverse complement strand
TCTCTCGCGCGCTCTCTCTCTCTCGCGCGCGCTCTCTCTCTCGCACTCGCGCGCGCTCTCTCGCACTCACGCGCGCTCTCTCGCACTCACGCGCTCTCTCGCACTCACGCGCTCTCTCGCACTCACACACGCACGCACTCACACACGCACGCACTCACACACGCACGCACTCACACACGCACGCACGCACTCACGCACGCACGCACTCACGCACGCACGCACGCACACTCTCTCTCTCTGTGTGTGTGTGTGTGTGAGTGTGTACCTTGCTGTGTGGAAACGAGGACAGACAGGTGGGACACTCTTTGGCCAGCACGCGGCGGATGAAGTCGCGGTCATGTGACTCGCGCACGGCCTGTACCACGTCCTCCAGCGTGTAGGGGGCGGTGGGGTCGCGCAGCAGGGACAGGGCTAGCTCGCAGCGCCCCCAACTGGGCAGGCTGTACATGGCGAGGAGCCTCCGACACACACGCTAAAACACACACACACACACACACAGCAGGTCAGCAGCAGGTCAGCACACGATAATAATAACCAACGCTAACGTTATAACTGATGTTTAATACACTAGCTATAATAAATGATTTTATATGAATCAGTCAGACTGGTGTTTCCTCCGACCTGTTTGTCCGCGTGGTTGATGTCGATGGCGGGTTCGGGGTCGTCGCTCCACATGCGCTTGTGGAAAGACTCCAGCAGGGGGCGCTGCAGCAGGACCAGCGCTCCTCTCACCTCGCCGCCGCTCTGCCTCAATGCCTCCTCGCAGGCTGCCGAGTCGGTGAAGCCCAGAGAGGCTAGCTCCTTCACCTGACACACACACACACACACACACACACACACACACACACAATGACTTTATATCGCACACTTAAACTCAAACGGTAAAGGTGTTGTGTCACTGTTAGATATAGAGCTGGGTTGGGGGCGGGGCTTAGCAGCCATGGTCTGGCTGGTGGGCGGGGCTCATTTACAGTAAGAATTATTTTTGTCAGAAAGAAAGAAAGAAAAAAGTGACACGAGATGTAAGAAACTAAGCAAGGAGTAAAGGAAACAGAAATAAAGAAAGAACACATGGAAAGAAACAAAAAGGAGGAAGTGAAGTGTAAAAAGAGTGACAGTAAGAAAACATAAGGAAGTAAGCGAGGAGTAAAGGAATGATCGAAAAGAAGAAAGAAGGAAAGAGAGAAAAAGGAGAAAAAAAGGAAAAAATACGGACTGAAAGAAAAGCAAGCCAGAAAGAAAGAAAGAGTGACAAGAAATTTAAGGAACTAAGCAAGGAGTAAAGGAAACAGGAATAAAGAGAGAAAAAAGAAAAGAAACAAAGTGACAGGACATGTACAGAAAAGAGCAGGAAAAGGAAGAAAGAAAGAAAGAAAGAAAGGACAGGAACGAGAGAAAGAAGGGACACGTGGCAAGAAACAAAAAGGATGAAAGAATGTAAATAGGAAAAGAGTGATAGTGAACCTATAGTATGGCAGTAAGCAAGGACTAAAGGAATGAAGGAAAGGAAGGAAAAAAAAAGGAAGGAGAGAGAAAAGAGACAAAATAAAAGAAAAGATTGTGACGGAAGAAACAAACGTAAAAAGAGAAAGAAACAAAGAAAACAGGGGATCAGAAATTGCGTATGAATGAAAGCGGTGCAACGTGTGTTTGTAGTAATGCGCTTGTGCTGATGTGAGCGTTTCCATGGCAACAGCTCATTAACACTGTAACTGTAGGTTTTTTTGTCTCGTTAATTAGAAGAGAGAGAGAGAGAGAGAGAGAGAGAGAGAGAATAAAGCGAGGCCGGTGAGGGAGCGACTGCTCACTGCCAAGCACTAAAACTAGAGAGTATCTTAATGATTTTTAATGATTTGATGCTTTTGATAATTAATTTTAAACCTCCTGTTAGTCACATGACTTTCAAACTTTATTATTTATTTTATTCTTATTATTATTACTTTTTCTATTCAGTGCTGTGTCCTGAAACTCACTTTAGTGAGGCGGTTCCTGAGCGCCTGCCTGGCTGCTTTCTCGCTGTCGCCCCCTGCTGACAGCCAGGCGTGCTTGGCCTCGGCTCTGGATAAAGGCACGGAGGTCTTCTGGGCGTCGGCCTGGTGCGCGGCTGCAGTTTGGAGAGGTTTGGGCTCGTGCTGGAACGAGGCGGCCATGGCACAGATCTCGTCCAGCCTGTGAGGCAGCTCGGTCTTCAGCCAGTCACACGGCGCCCCGCTCACGCCTCCCGAAACCTGCAGACTCGTGTACACCTCCTCCGGGCTCACTCCTTTCATCTCACCCTCCTGAGAGACGGGGAAAAAAATAATAAGATGAAGGAACAAACAAACAAAAAAATTGTCTATTGTACAGTTTGGATGTTACGTACTCGGATCAGCTTGATGAGTTTAAGCCCCTCATCCCGCATCAGTCTCTGCCTTTTCAAATCCGGATCCTCCACCGGCACGCTTTTCGGCGAGATGTCCTTAATCGGGGAGGGTGGGAGGGGTTTCGAAGGAGACGGGGCAGAGTCTGCTCTGGCCAGGTTGCACATTTCGCAGCGGGGCGATGGTGTGTGGTTGGCGTACGTACAGAACTGACAGATCCACTGAAACGGCGCAGAGACGAAGAAAGAAAGAAAAAAAAACCTGAGAAGTTAGGAGGCTTGAAACTCACACAGATGGCGGCTTAGCAGGCGTCTCGCCAGGTTAAAAGCACAGTTCACGCGATTGTTCCGTCTTGCGAACAGATCGTCGTGATAATTTGCCGCAGGAATGATGAGGGACATGAAACCAAACCACAGGGGTTTTTTTCCTGAGAAATCTTCCTGAAACAAACAAACGATTTAAAGGATTTGGAGTAAAAGTGTAGGCGGGCTTTGTAAATCAAGGTTATAATTGGATGGCGAAAAAGTGGGCGTTCCCAAATAAGAACAAGGAGCCTCTAGTGGATTATAGAGGAGAACTTCGATCTGGTGTTTCGACCCGGATCTCAGCGTTTCTGGTACATCTCGTCTCATCAACTGACACACAGTCTCAGTAAAACCGAACTGCTGTTCATCCCAGGTGATGTTTTCTAATAGAGATGAACCGGTCAATCGGCCAGTGAGCAGAATTAGCTGGTTTTCTTTCGGTGTGATCGGCCGATCAGCCTCAGATTCTCATGATTCTTTACAAAGCGCAGAGTGCTTGATTGAATGATTTGCTAAGTTTGTTTAGAAATGATAATGACTGCGGATGACAGAGACACGTCCTGCTCAGTAACAATGTAGCTTTATTTTGTTTAATTTTATTTGAAGTTAAAAGTTAAACTCTCGTATGTGAAGTTAATTTGTAGTGCTTAAATGCTACGCTTGTTTTGTTTTTTAAGTGAGAAAACTACTGTTATAAGGAACAGAATACATTAAATAAATCATTGAACTTTTTTTTAAAGATTTTAAATTGTGAGAAAAATGTAATTAAAATATCAGAGATGTAAACGTAAATGTAAAATCCAATCGAGATATTTATAAAATTGTGATACTTGCAGAATCGACAACGAGGTATCATGATAATATCGTATTGGGAGGTGACTGCTGTTCACCATCGCTAGCGTCTCGAGAGGGGGCGTGGTTTTAAATGACTTGCGGTCGGTCTACGTATTTCACTATGGTTCCCCACTGTGTATGTGGTTTAAACCAAATTTTTAAGGTAGATCGCCAGGAAATGTACATACAAATGATAAAGTATGCTTAACGCTTCTGTGCTTCAATCATCTCCTCTTTTATTGACCCGAGAAAAGTAAGAGCGCCGGTCAAATCAATAAACCCCATGGCTGTGCTATAAGAGACGTATGCACTTTTACTTTCATTCAATTGTCTTTACTGTTAATTAAATTGTTTTTGTGCCACAATGAATCACGCTGTAGTGCTTGGAAGCAGATCTAAATCTTTAACCTATTGATGCTCTTGAATCTGAAGCATAAAAATAAATAAAACAATCTAAATTCAGGCTCACTTCTATATGTTTTTTTTGTCTTGCGATCCATTAAACCTGGTGAACTCATGAACATCTTCATTCCAGCTAAACAGGAATCTTAAGACAATAAGTTTTAGACAGCAGCTCCGCCCATTTATGATCTCGGGCTGGCGTTCTAACGGAGCGGTGAGCGAGTACCTGCCCGGCGTCAAACAGTCCTGCGGGAGACGGCGTCACAGGAGGGCGTGTGGCCAGACGAGGGCGCTCACACACCTCGCACAGGACACTGCTGCCGGAGTTCACCACCGTGCAGCTCTTACACTGCCACTCTGATAAAACACAAAGGATGGGACTGTTTAATGTTTCATACCTGTGCTTGATGGATCCTAATGCAGAATTAAAATTCCAAAGAGCCTCGAGACTCCACTTATATAATTATAATTATAATTAAATAATAATCACAATCTACAGGGAGCTTTAGTAGGATGTTGCTCCACACCAGTATTAAGGGTTTTAGCTTGTACGTTTTTATCGTCTTGTTGACTGACCTGTGATGGTAGACGGCTGCGGAGGATCCTCCTGTGCCGCCGGGGCAGCCGCGGCCAGACGAGGGCGCTCACAGGTGCTGCACAACACCTGCTGCAACGTGTTAACCGTGGTGCAGTACGAACAACGCCACGTGGCCAGAGACGTGCTGCGAGGAAAGAAAAGGAAGCATGAGCACAGAGATTAGTGATGTCATTTGGAAAACGGTGAAGATAATATCTTTGATCGTAATTTTTTTTTTATTGTTAAATCATCAATAAATCATTCATCTGCTTAATCACACTTTATTCATAAACGTGACATTCGTAGTGTACATTTCGGTATAAACAGATACTCATTCTTTACAGGTGAATTTCTAGACAGAATCAAATCAAAGCACGACGATATTGTAATCAATATTCCTTGATCCATTATCACAGGTAATCCCCGACTTACGAACATCTGAGTTATCAACGGAATGCGGTTCTACTTCTGGTTCAACAGCGGAAGTATCTCGCGTGTATCGTACAAAAAAATAGACACTGCAGGGCACCAGATACCAACATTTACAATCATATACAATATGTTCAGTGTGTAAGTGAATGTATAAAATGTCTAATGTCCGGTATATTCTATGTGTGCATGTGTGTGCGGGAGAAATGAGTCGGCTTCACCGGTTTCAACAAATCAATCCAGTAACACAATGATAGAAAATGTCTGTCCTGTGAAGCTGTCCTGATGGTGAATAATGCTAATTTCGGGAAAATACTCAACAACAAAAAGTTCACAGTCCGATACAGAGGAAAACAGCTTTGAGACAAAATGGCATCCTGATGGATTCCCCTCGCGATTTAAAGGCGCAGAGACAAAACTGTTACATTTGTCGCGTGAGATTCATTTCCTTGGGCGCGGTTATGGTTTTTGGCCACATGATGGCAGTGTGGGGAAAGGGGAGAGAGATTTAGTCGAGTAACTCGACATGATTTACATTGTATATTTGTGTCAAAGGCGTATAAAACTCATTTTGCCGGACTTAAGAACAAATCTGACTTACGAAGGTGCTCCTGGAGCGTAACTCGTTCTTAACTCGGGGACTACCTGTATATTTTAAACAGTTTATTTTATTCTTTGTCACTAAAACTTTTCAAAGAAACTTTTGGTCAAGAATTCAGAAAATAATCACGTAGATTCACCTCTTTGATTCGATTCTGAACTGAAAAGGCGACTCCTTTTTTTGAGTCGTAATTAAAAATGTCTTCAGGTGTCTAAATCACGTTCACGCTGCACACTGAGTGAATACAAGGTTCATTAGACGTTTTAAACCCGTGTACTGACGTGCGCTCTAAACGGAGCGGTGCGAATCCCACCTGAGCGATTTGCTGCTTCTCGGAGACGCCACTGGGAGCCTGGTGTGTGTGGAGCGATCCGGGTGCGAGTGGTAGAGTCGGTCGCACTCTAAACACAGGCGCTGGGAGCAGGTGGTGCAGTGGGACGTCACGTGGTAGATCCCGCATATGCTGCAGTTCTCTTCACATACCGCTGCTGAAGACATGGCCAAACAAATAAAAAACAAATAAATAAATAATAATAAAAAACACTTGAAGAAAAAGGCACACTCTGAGAGTCCTGGATTACGGCCGCGCCGTCAGGGAAGAAAAACTCCATAGATGTGATGACCTGGTCATTCAGTACATTCAGGTCGTCAGCTGACTCATCAGACCCACGTGACCTTTTTCCATTGCTCCAAAGTCCAATCTTAATGCTCCCTAGCAAATTTAGTGTTGTTTTCCTGATGAGTCTCACTAATTCTGTGAGATTTTGTGCATGTGTGTGTAATATTAAACATAGCTCTGATTTCTACTGTAGATTGTTTTTTTTTATCATGCAACTTCACCAAACGTTTAACCATGACACTTTTTTTTCTCACTACATTTTTTCAGTGAAGTTGAGGGTTCAGCACTACTGTATGTGTTCAAGTTTTAATAATACACTGAACAATTCTTAACCTAAGGTGTACACCTTAAATAATAATCTTTTTTTAAAAAGTCCAAAATGTTTAACATTCAGGTAACAGTGTTTACCGATATGTAACACTTAGGAAAAACATTTTTAATAAAGATGATTTCTGAACATAAAGAATTTATGTAAAATTTTCTTCAAAATTGTTTACCCTTTTTTGGTCAATAAAATATCTATCAATGAATAAAAATGAAGCTAGTTTTTAAGTGGCGTTTTTAGTCAATTCTTTTGTCATTATGTTTTATCTTATATCTTGGGTACAACATACCCACACCTACATATACATATACAGAACATATACAAGAGCCTCATACAATCCTACGGAGCCCCAAAAGGATCATAAGTGAGGGAAAATATCTGTTGAAGAGACCATGTGACTTATATACTTCCAGAGCTCCGAGTACAAACTGAATGTCTTTATATTTTACTCAAGCTGAAAGTAAGAATCAGTAATTCTCTCCATGCCTGTTTAACAACGTACGTGTAACTCTAATCCGAGTAGTTTGCTTCTTCTTCCTTTATTTTTTTAACGTTTGGCAGCAGTGGCGGCCGGTCAATAAGGGGTGTCCCCTTAAAGATAGGCAGAGAAGAATGCTACTTTAACATGTAATTATTTAACATAATAATTATTTTAATAATGAAAGAACGTCATTTAGTCACAATATTCCGCTGTATTTCTTTATATAATTTATTTAAAATAAAAAAGAAATCTAAACTGTATTACGTTCATTTGTGTTCGTGTATGCGCGGCGCTGGACAAACGAGTGTCTATGTAGGAACGTAACTTTTTGAAAAGCATGTGATTTGAGGCTGAGCTCTAATTGGAATTTTTTCAAATTATCCTTGGGGCGGAGCACTGTGGCCCCGAACCCTCTCACTTTTGTTCTTAACGAATCAATATTGTTTTTAAATATTTGGGCTTATGTGATTGGACCATTCTCAAGAGTCTTATTAACGGTCAGCAGATTGTTAGTTAATGTATTGAATAGTGATTGACATGGAAGCAGCTAAATATGAGAGAAAATTCTGTAATTTCTTTGCTAAAATCCCTCTTCGCAAGGCGATCGTATAAAGAAAGAAAAAAAGTTTAAAAGCTTGGACCAGATCGACCTGTTTGCGAGATCTCGCAAAACTTGACTCGAGTCCCTTTTTTCTTTCCTCCTCACATTTTTTTTTTCTAATTTTTTTTCCACCCTTGTGCCATGTCCTTTTTTTTTTTTTCCCTTCCACAGAATGTTTTTTTTTTCCACCCATGTCCCTTAAGGCTCTCTGAATGGAATAAATGCATATATGTAGATGTTTAAAATAAAAAGAAAGTAAAGATTTTATTACATTTTTTCCCGTTTTTGCTAGCATGTCATTTTTACTACATGATCATTACGTGATTATGTCAAAGGCAGGTTTTATTCCGGCGCTCGCTCTGTATTAAATTTATTTATTTATTTATTTACATGAACTTTCCTTAGAGCCGTTTGATCGTGTCGTGATGTAGCGTGGTGTAAAAATCCAGGTGATGTGTGAGACATGAGCTCACCTGTTGGTTTGGGGGATGTGGAGGAGGACAGAGACAGCAGTCCTGTGGGCTGAGACAGAGACAGCGCGGGCTGCGAACCTCTCTCCCACGGCCTGTCGCTGGACGGAGAGATCACTACAGCGTCCGCGCTCACTCCGTTATCGTCGTCCTGTTAGAACCGCACATAATCATCATGTCAGGTCGTGTGTGTGTGTGTGTGTGTGTGTGTGTGTGTGTCTACACAGGCTTAAATACCTTCTGAGTCAGAGCAGGAATGATTCTCTCAAAGAACTCTGGGTGAGGATGCGTCTCCTGCACATGTGAAAATGTAATTATTATTATTATGATGATGATGATGATGATGATGATGATGATGAAGAGGCGACACAGCTCAGACCTTGATCAGCATGTCCAGCTCTGTGCGCAGACTCATGACCTCCAGTGTCACCGATGCCACGTTGGCGACATTGGGCTCTGTGATGTCATCAGGGAAGCTCAGGCCGTCTGGCTGCTGATTGGTGTAGCCGTACAGAGACAGGACGGTCCGCCCACCCTGAGGACGCAGGACGCTCGTTTACTTCCACACACAGTACTATTGTCACTGGTACAGTACACCATATATACACTCGCGTATAATTAACCATGATTTGAATCATTGTTTTTTTTGTTTTTTTTGAAAGACTTCTTTAAAAACAACAACTTATGTTTATATAGCTTGTTTAATTTAAGTATTCATTACAAATTATATTAATTAGCAAATGTCTATACATTATTACCAACATAAAATTATAAGTTAAGTTCAATTTCATTTATTTATTTATTTACTGAGTTAGTTACTTTGTTTTGGGCGGGGCCTGGAAATTAAATAAATGCGTTAGATGGTGATACTTTGTGACATTTTAATAATTAATTATTTTTAAAAATGTACTTTTTTGAAACAAAAGAAACAAACATTTATTCAGTAATTAACTGCATTTACCATGAAAGACCAGATTACTTTGATAATCGATTAATCTACAGATTATTGAAATTATTAATCGGATTAGAAGTGGTGCAACTACTCGATAATTAAATTTTTTTTTTTAATTGAGCTTGAGGTAATAAAATATTACAAGTAATCAAGACTCTCAGTAACACACACTCAGTAATTATCCACAATCTCTTCAGGTGCGTGGCCACGCCCCCGCCAGCACAAAGTCTTTCATCTGATTCTAGCAGATGTTTTGCTTGAGTTATGAGTGAAATGTTCACACACTTTGCTCGTGAAGGTGTTCGACAATCGCGCTATGACTCACTTCACTCCAGTAATCCTCACACCTACTTGTCAGGACGTTTCAGTGTCACTCACATGAATAGCGTCCACCGTGGCCCTGAACACGGGGTTGTTGTGTTTCACCGTGCGCCAGTACTTGGGTCTGTTGGGGCTGGTCAGGTTGGAGCCGTACTTCTCCAGGATGTTGAGCGCTGTGGACAGTTTCTGCAGTGACGCTATCGCCTAAGGGAAAAAAACAAAACAAAATAAAGCATTAAACTTCACTACAATAAACTTGCTATTAAAGAAAATGAGAACCCCCCCCTCACCTCTTTCTTGTTGCTTCCAGCACTGTTTTCTATCAGCATCTTCTCTGCGGATATGTAACGGTACTTAGCTGACGGAGGCAGAGAGATGTTGGCCACGACGGAAACGCTGTTCCTGATATCCTGAGCAGAGCCAGGTCTGGAGAGGCTCGCTTCAGCCTGGCTCCGCGCCTCCTCCAATTGGTCTGACAGCGTCATTGCCTGAAAGTCAATTCGAGTGATCTCAAGTCTGCATAACGGTACGGAATCAGCAAATCAGCAGAGAAGAAAGAGTGTGTGGAAGTGCCGGATAAAGCAGGCAAGAGGTTCGAGACACAGAGCAAGACAAAATCAGGGAAGGAAGCATTGACGGTTTTTAAAGAAGGCTGGTCTGGAAATTTGGCTAGGAAGATGTGGGAGAGCAAGATCTACAGTTGGCGGTAATGTAACCTACAGGATTTCAACCGCAGATAAACAACAAAGGAGAAGAAGAAGAAAAAGGAGGAGAAGAAAAAGGTCCTCATTATGTAATAATGTAAAGCTCCATAATTGAAACATGGTGCGACAATGCAATTTTAAATACCTTCAAATAATGACTAATAGTATTTTCTGTATATGAAATGATCACTGCATACAAAATGTACAAAGATTAAAAGATGTAAGCTCTTACTTTTACTAAGGAAATAAACAGCAGATCTATCTCGAAATTACAGCTGTTTCATTTGATCTTGTGAATCCAATAACAAAAGAGCACAAGATATCTGACCAAAATGATATTTTCTTTAAATTAATTAATGCCGGCTTTTAAAATTATTATAACAAAAAATAATAAGTTAATTATTTTCCAAATACTTGCTGATAGTGAATGGAAAGTGAAAGCAGTACCATAGTGACCTCTTTTCACTTCCGCATTCCCACAGACCACGCCTCCTCTCTTTTGATTGGTCAATCTGTCCTGAATCATTTTGGAGCAGGAAGTGTTTAGGGCGAATTAGGAATGTTCGAGATCCGATTCTGGGAGTCGATTCAACGAACCCAGTGGGTCTAATGGTGAATTTTAAATTTTCTTTCACAATGTTTTCCAAAGTTAAGCAAAGTTATAAACGCGTTTATCTATGCTGGAAACTGAACTTCTGACGTTTTTCACACACAAACCCAACAGCAGAGCTCCCGAAACGATTCACCTGGAGAATCGACTCTTTACGGAATCGACTCATATTTGGAGCTCAGTATTACTTGGCTCCTTAATTTAATAACCTTTAAATGAAACACAATTTATTCAGGATTCGAGCATTTGATTTCATATTTTACATTCTGAGTGACTACAACGTTTATAAAATAGCCAGCTAGCCGTTTTTTTTTATCTTCATTTGGTAAAACAGCTAGCAAACACACACACTGACAGTTACGCGTTCGTGCCAAAATATTATTAATAAAATCATTTAAGCCCTAACAACGCGTATGTTTATGAATCTTTATGTTTAAAAGGACCACTTACTGCGCACTCGAATGCAGCTAATCAGCTAGCTCTGGCGTTTGGAAACAGTACAGTGGCCGGGAAGGTCAGAACTGCGTTTCAGTTATTTACCGCCCTCTTCTGGAATTGGGATGTAATGCAGTGGTTTCCTAAATCCTGCAGTTTAATAGTTTATGTCCTGATTTAAAGCCTGGTATTCTGGGTTAAATCTTTTGAATGGCTCGATAATTATTTGATGATTAAATCAATGATACAAAAATAACCTCAGAGAGCAACTTCTCCCAACCATCCAAGACCAGTTTGGTGATGAACAATGCCTTTTCCAGCATGATGGAGCTCCTCACCATGAGACATTAGTCATAACTAAGTGTCTCAGGGAACCAAACATGGAAATTTTGCGCCCATGGCCAGGAAACTCCCCAGACCTCCCATTGAGAGCTTGTGGTCGATCCTCAGGAGGCAGGTGGACAAACAAAACCCCACAAATTCTGATAAACTCCAAGCATTGATTACATAAGAATGGGCTGCGCCATCAGTCAGGAAGTTGATTGACAGCATGACAGGGCGAAATGCAGAGATCTTGAGAAAGAAGCATCAACACTACAAATACTGACTCTTTACATAAACTTAATGTAATTGTTAATGAAAGCCTTTGAGATTTATTAAATGCTTGTAATTATAACACAGTACACCAGAGTAACATCTGACACAAAGATCTAAAAACACTGACGCAGTAGACTTTTAAAAAATTAATATTTGTGTCATTCTCAAAAAAACTTTGGCCACAGCTGTACACAGTCTACTGAGACTACATGCTTTCCATGAGGTCCTTCTAATTCCTCTTCCTTCTTCTTTCCCTTACACTTCCTGCTTGAGTAAGTATCTCATTTTGTTCTTTACACTATATTGTCACGCCACTAAACCCTAAGCGTGTTCACCTTGTTTTGTGACTGTTTTATTTCAAATGTTAGATTTTATTTCAGATAATAACATCTACTTCAAGTTTATTTAATAAAGCAGATTTTAAAACTCTTCAGTGGAGAGAATTTTATTATGCATTGGACGTTATTAAACAATAATCATTGCTTATAGTAAAAATAAACTCACAGAAATATTTCATTTCTAATTCATGATATAAAATATGCATTAAAAAATCATATCATATTCAGAGACACTTTAAAAATATGCATACATATTTAAAACATACTGTCCATGAAAAAAATCCAATATTATTATATGATGCTATATTGTGAAATTGAAATCTTAATAAAATGTATTACTATATTATGTTATACGACATCAATTTGGCAGGCTGTTATTAAAATATTAAATATCTAAAAACATGTTCTAAGTTTGCTTTGAGCTTTATATTTGACCCCCCCAAAATATCAGGTGCAGTATTTATATATTATATTAAATCCAAAATATACTGTATTTTTATCTACATTATGTATACTGGTGCTTGATAGAGCAGATTTTAAAATGTTATGTTTTTTTACTGTGTGTGTGTGTGTGTGTGTGTGCGTGTGTGTGTGTGTGTGTGCATATGTTATTTATGTTACATCTGTTTTGTTTATTAAATGTGTTGTTATGTAATGTATTGCAGCATCTCACAATATTATGTTATATTTATTCTTTGATTTGGCAGATAGTTGTTTAAATATTAAATATCTAAATAAGTGTTTTTGCTTTGAGGTTTATATCAAAATCTATTTCCCCCCCAGGATATACTGTATTTTCATTTATATGCTAAATATAAATAAATAATCATTTATATAATAAATAATAATTTTTGGTGTGTGTGTGTACATACAGGCTTCATGTTAAATCTGTTCTGTTTATAAATTTTTTTTATTTAATATGT
>JAQMYL010000018.1:2338812-2349119 GCA_030014365.1 Clarias pachynema | reverse complement strand
GCAGATCATGATCTTGGTGATTGGTAATCGGTGATCGGCCCCAAAAATGCTGATCGGAGCATCTCTAGGTACAATTCAATTCAATTGTATTTGTGTAGCGTTTTTAACAAAGGATAGCAGGGATTGATCTGCAGTCATACTGTGTGTTAGGCTGGATATACCAGATGATCTGTTTAATTTAATATATAGTCCATTTCATTATTAGAGGCTCGGGTACAAACCTGTAGGAAATTCCAGTCCTGATCTGTCCAACAGCTGTCTGCATCAGCCAAAGCCAGGACCGTCTTCATGGTAAAGTGGAACCGTGCCCAGTCATCACACGCATCCCAAGGATACAACACTGGGCCTCCATGTGACGAAATCTCCAACCAGAACATGGTGCACTAGGACGAGTCAGACAGGTCCAGAGGGCAGAGGTACCTGGATCACTGGCAGCTCAGGAGCGACATGTGCCAAATGAGGATAAGTTCCCTGTTGAGTCCGGTCCCTATCAAGCTTTCTTCCTACTGCCATCTCAGGGAGTTTTTTCTTGCCACTGTTGCCGTCGTCCTCGGCTTCTTGCTCATCAGGGACAATCATACACATTCACATTTCATACATACTTAAATAATTATTTTGATTGTGTAAAGCTGCTTTGCCACAATGTCAGTTGTTAAAAGCGCTAAACAAATAAAATAAAATTTAAATTTAATTCAATAGCTCGACAGAGAGAGACAGAGAGAGGGAGGGGAGAGGTAGAGAGTAGAATAGAAAGAGAGATAAACGTTAGCTATGGTCAGAGACACATAATATACAGTATAAGGTGAATGTATATTTAGTGCAGAGTGCAAGCAGGGACTCCGGCTGGACTAACTATGACAGCATAACTAAAAAGGGAGAGCCAGAAGGAAACACATCAGGGCTCCCTGAGATGTAAAGCAACCAATCACCTCACCGTCAACAAACCTGAGTGATCAATGAGAGTGGGGAAGACAGCATATAAACATACCAGTTCACCGTAATACTCTACATCCATGAGTCCCCCAGATCCGCTCCTTTACCTAAGACAAATTTATTTATAAAAATGTTTGGCTAAATAGATGGGCTTTTAGCCTAGACTTAAACACTGAGACTGTGTCACGAACATTAATTGGAAGGCTATCCCATAACTTTGGGGCTTTGTAAGAAAAAGCTCCGCCCCCTGCTGTAGTTTTCATAATGGGTGGTACTGATAAGCAGCCTGCATCCTTTGTAGACAGTAGGCGTGGCGGATCATAAGACACTAGCAGTTCACTCAGATACTGTGGCGTGAGACCATTTAATGCTTTATAGGTCAAAAGTAGTACTTAAAAATCAATATGAAATTTTTTTCATGAAATTTGCCAATGCAAATGAAAAGTCCAAGCCTGAGATTTGACCATGTGGATATTTGCTAGTAAATTGGCTTTCGTTTGTAGAGAGTCTTCAGCTGGTGAAGCGCATAGTGGAGATGTGTTTTTAGACCAGCGTGTCAGTTCTGCTTTAACCTGTTCAGCCCACGAGCACCTAAAAAAAACTTTAAAGTAAAAAAAAAGAAACGGTAATTTGGGAGAATAATTGGGACAATGCCACTGCTCATTCTAAACACAATATGCTAGCAACAAATTTACGCAGTACCTATTCTTTCGGAATTCAAATTACTCTCACCAGATGACATATTTCACTATATCTCACACACACACACACCTCGCCATCATTAATAAAGAGTCTACAGCTAAAGTACAGCTTAATAAAATGAAATGCCATCGAATCTAATTCTTATTTATGTGTTTAGTCTGTAAGCGAGACTCAGTAATCGATCTCACTCTGACCGCATTTTAAGCATTAACCTCAATACGAGGTGTAATATTTCTGCCTGACACTGCGCTCGTCTCATAACCAGCGAGGCCCTGAAGGGATTCGTCCATTCACGAGACAATCGCAGGTTTAATTACATTATTAATTACTTTTCTCTCAGGGGACAGGGGTTAGAATAAGTCTTGATGAAGAGGCCCAGCTTCAGTTCGATCCTCTGAGAGGAGACCCTGGTTTATGAACCGTGTTATTATAGCAACAACTCTTTCATCTAATGTCATGGCTGCCCGAGCGACTTCTTATCACAGATTGATGGCACGTCACAGACAGTCGGAGTTTAAGTTCACCACCGTGTCAGTTGAGGCTAGTTTGTGAGATGGGATGATCTCACAAGGCAAATTTGTGGTTTTGCTGTGTGGCTTTCTCATTTTCTCACTGGCGAAATTCTTTTCCTCTGTCTCTTTTATTTTGACGAGCATTGCAGCAAGCAATTAACATACATAATAGCTACGGGATTCCTTGAGGCAATGTTTGCCCTCCAAACAGTTTCACACAGTGCTCCATAATAGCTGAAAAGGATTGAGAACCCACAGACTGTGTGTGCTAACACACTGCTCGTGCTGACCAATTTGGAGCTATTATTTTAATGTATTCATGGGTTATTAACCTTAATTTTAGAAGGGATTTAACAAGGTTCTGAATTATATCTTCTATCATAACACTGTTAAATTGTCAATGTTTCCGATTCGTTATAAGATTTTTATATTTTTATAGGATTTTTCCAAGAAAAACTTCCGTTTATGGAAGGAGTCTTCACTATTTTAAAAACAAGGCCATTATTTAATAACTTTTAAAACCCAAGTGGCACAGATCTCTGCCAGCCACACAGCATATGTCAGTGATAAACAAAAAAAAGTGCTTATATACAGTAAGAAGTCCTGCCGGAGTGGGTCGATGGGAAGTTTTCAGACATCAAACTGTGTTTTTAGGTTTTTAGATATGTCAGGTAGAACGAAAGTTATCATTACTTTTATAAAGTGTAAAATCGAAATTTGTGAATAAAGTTTCAAAAATGTAGACCTCTTAAAATCAGCATATTAATATTTTTTGGTCATAGAAACAAACCATAGAAATAAACCATAGAAACGCGTGATCATGTGTATTTGTGCTATTTCTTTGCCTTTGTGACCCATTTTGTAATTTTTTACTCTTTTGGGTACTCTTTTCTACTATTTTGGGCTGAAAAAAAAGGGTACGTCATACTATACTGTACGATCCTGAGCCCTATATATGTTTATTTGTTCGTCTTTTTGATGTTGAGACAGCTGTCACATCTGTCTAGATCTTGCCATCCTTGGATTAAAAATAACTGAGTTACAAACATCACATCTTCACACAGGTTCTCAAATATAATATGACAAATATTACACATTATTATGTGCTAGTTGCAAACTGTAAATCTATGGCGTTGTAATGAGAGAGTCTTGTGGCCCACACTTGAGTCGTAAATACAGTATCAGCCTCTCAGTGGCCCATACTGGATCTTAAACATGATCTGTGGGAGAAAATAGCACGCAGTGTATGGTTGTTATTTTCTCCCACAGATCCTGTTTAAGATCTAGGTGATGTTTTTATGCGCTGCATACTTGGCAAGAGGCACAGCGTAAACTTCCAGCATATTGTCTTAGTGTTGAGATTTAGTTTGGATTATTAATGACACGGTTTCTCTGTTTTACCCTACAGATGCAGCCGGATATGGATTAAACGCCCAAGCTTGAAACTTGACCATGTGGATATTTGATAGTAAACTGGCTTTTGTGTTTCTGCACGCCTCACCCTGAGTTAGGAGAGAGCCTTCAGCGCATAATGGAGACGTTCTCTAGACCAGAGTGTCAGATCTGCTTTAACCCGTTCAGCCCACGACGGCGGCCCAAACTCCTTGAGTGCAGGCACACGTGCTGCTCAGTATGCCTGGATCAGATGGTGTTGAATCACAGGGAAGTCCGCTGCCCCTGGTGCCGCCGCGTCACACGTCTCAGCGGCTTCTCCGTGTTCCAGCTCCCTGATGACCCGGAAGCACTCACAGCCATCACGTTAGCACACACGCCCGTTTTTATCCGGCTGCCCAACAGCAGCTGCTACCTGCTGCCTCTTCCAGCAGATGAACACGACTACCGGTACGGCTTCAAAGACCCAGACGGGACGCCTCAACCCGAGCGGCGTACATCTGGAGAGGAACAGGAGGCTGAGGCGAGAAACGCGACCACGAAGAGTTCAGCCTGGACTGGGTTCTGTACCGTCCTCCTGGTGGCCATGATCCTTATCTTCCTCTTGGCGATCATCCTGCACAACATGTCCTGCGTGTCCAAACGCTTCAGCATCATTTCCTGTGGATAAGAGACGAGACTGGGGCTTCGTCTTAAATATCACAACAGGGGAATGAAATTCATGATTCAGTTAACGGATTTCATAACCGATATCATCATCATGTCATTTTGACAGTATAGTATGCACTACTTAGGGAACATAAACCCAAACTACATGCCCTGTTGACTATGTAGGGAACGTATTCTGTGTTTTAAACACCTTACCTTTAACCATACACTCTGGCTGTGTCACAAACCACACACTCATTTCAACAGGGACGGGAATCACCAGTCACAACCCAATACGATATTATCTTGATACCTCACTGGTGCCGATTCAGTTAACATTGCAGTTCTGTAAGTATCATGATTTTATAAATATCACGATTCTGTATAATTTTTTTTTTCTCTGCTTTTGTTACCATTTTAATAACACGAACCTTTTCTTTTTTTAAAAACAAAACTTGTTATACGTACCTTGAAAGTTTTATACCTTAGCTTTATTCAACAGTTTCACACCTGAATTGAACGAGTAATCAAATGCACCCCGTTCCTTATAGCTTTAGTTTTCTCATTTAAACAGCATTTAAACAATACAAACTAAGTTCAAATACTTTGAAGAGTTTAAAATTTTTACCTCAAATTAAATCAAGCTAAAAAAAACTACATTGTTAATGAGCAGCACCAATCTCTGTTGTGTCATCCACACTTCCAAACTTAGCAAATAATTCTGGGATGCCAGTGTGTAAATGGTTTAGAAAGCAAGGTTTTATCTCCTTAAATGCCTCCAAAGTCTTGAGCAGGTGTGCGCAGCTTCTAAAATGGGTTTGGAGAGTAATTAGCTCTTGTGGTGTGTTGAGACTGGTGTTAGAGTGGGTTTGTGACTAATTCGCACGCAGAGTTTGGAGAAAAAAACAGACTGGTGGCTTTTTAATGTGCGCCACCTTTGATACTGTAAAGCAATAAATCTGACATAAAATACCTTTCTGTTATTTAGTTAAGCCCAAGTCTGTTCAAGCTGGAAAACCACCAATTACAGTCACTGTCCAATCGACAAGATCATCTTTATTATAAACGTAATAAATCATGTAAAAAAATCGATTTTGGAGTCAGTGTGGCGATACATGAATCATGATTCATAACTGATCCAACCCCCACTTATAATACTCACTATGCAGAGACATGCCAAATGACAATTACCTGTAGTCTTTGGGTGTGTCCCAAATCACACACCCTCACCATTATCCATACACAGCAGATGAGCCCCAAAACACATGCCTTATTCACTATATAGGGCAATTTTTTACAACTCACTCTTAAGTGTACACTGAAAATACAGGCCATGATCACTGCATAGGGAACATTTTAATCACCTCACTATTATCCATACACTCTAGCTATCACAAACTGCACCCACTATTCACTATTTAGGGAGCATACAACTCTATTTTAAACAACCATTGTTTGGGTGTTTCCCAAATGACATGCTGTAATCACTATATAGGGCCATTTCTATCTGTGAGTTATTATCAACGCTAAGGATGTATTCCAAATCATAGGGAGTATGAGCAGCATACTATCGATACATTGTGGTTGTGTCCCAAATCACAAGGAATTTCTAATCATGACCTATTAGCTGTACGCGGTGAATGTATTCCAAACCACAAGCCCCGATCACAAGTTCATGTGCCGTTTGGTATTCATGTGCCAAGCTACACACTTTATTCGCTATATAGGCGACATAAATTCCATTACTGATAAAAGCAGATACAACATTTGATCTTAGACATTTCAAATGCATCACTGCTAAATTTTTTACTATATGGATTAAATACTTTATCATGTTCAAGCACCGCAGCGGATTGTTGATAATAAGGAAGAGTGTGGGTTTGTATGAAGACACTTTGGATGTAATAAAAGACTTAAAGAGACTCATTGTTTCCTGGTGATCAAAGGGATTTTAACACTGAGTACATGCTTTTTATTTTTTCTGAGGGTTCTTATAAACACTGTGGAATTTTTTTCAACTTTGCACAACACTGGATTGACATTAAATCATGTACAGATAAGGCCAAGCTTCATATAATGTTGTACTGTATCTTGTTAGACAGGGTGGTAGCTCATTGGTTTAAGGCACTGGGTTACCGATTAGAAGGTTGGAGGTTCAAGCCCCATCTCCAACAGGCTGCCAGGTGTGGGCCTCAGAGGGTGCTGTATCGTGTCTGACCCTGCACTCTGACCCCAGCCTCCAAGCTGGGATATGCGAAGAAAAAATTTCACTGTGCAGTAATGTACTGTATAGGTGACAATTAAATAAATAAAGGCTTAACTATATACTGTAATGTAGTAGGAACCTATGAGGAACCACGGTTCTGGAACTTTTTTTGATTTTATACTAGCTTCTCACTTTTATTAAAAACATCTACATATTGTGAAAGTTAGAAATCAAACTCCAGTTAACAGTTGGAGTAACGAGGAAGAAAGCCATCTTGAGTATCAGCAATATAGATATGTAAAAGAAGCAGCTTTTCATAAAAACAAAAGGAAAGAGAAGAAATCAATGAAGAGGAAATCTTTTTTTATGAATCATACAAATCATGTTTGATGGATTTCTCATTGTTCAGCTGTACCAAACTTTTTGTTTTTCTGTTTCTATGTTGTTGTTTTTTAACGTTGATGTGAAATGTGTAATAAACCAGCATGGTGTTGTGACTTATTCTTCTGGCTGTTGGTTGGTTAGTAGAGATACACATCACAGGTTTATATTAATGCTGTCCTAGTAATATGTTATCGTTTCTATAGTAACAGCTCACGGACGTTTACAGTTTTTTTCATTTATGGAAGGTTTCAAAGGTAGAGCTGTGACTTTGATATAATTTGAGTGAGAAAAGGAATTAACTTGCTTCATAGTGATATGTTTGATGCAAAAGTTTTCATGGAAATTGTTGTCCAACTGGATTTAAAGACATGAGAATTTTCAGAGTGTTTACAGTAGCACTACTTTATCACTCCATACCATTACTGATTATATTCTTATAACTTGAGTGTTTTATTCCTTATTTTAAACATATTGTTTTCATGGAGTATGAAAAAAGTATGATATTCAACACCTTCTAGTGATTTTACCAAAAAACATATTTGAGTATAAACAGTAAAATAAAATAAAAAAATCGTATCACTGAACAGATCTTGTCTGATTAATGTTTTCTTCTATTCCCGGCGCAGTTTTCGGATGAGATTAGACAGAAGCGCTCCTCGTGACATTGCTTGCTGTCAGTGCTTTTGTAGGAATTTTAAATAATGGACTCAAGTGTAAGGAGTCATTATGTAAATTCACTTCATGCTGAGAGCAGATCGATAATTTGTCAAAAAATGAGTGTATTAAACCACACTGGGGCAATTATAAATAGTGGAACATGGCTGCCTGCCCAACTCACGGGATCCCTCGCCGCGGCGTGTTTTCAACTCGGTTTAATTAATGAAGGCTCCTTGTCAGGACCGGATTGTGGTTAAAATAAAAGTTTTTATAAACCCTGCAAAATATAGCAACTGGTTTTAGGAAATGAATCAGTCATGAAGCTGAGTTAATGTACAGTACATCCATCAACATTAAATAAACTTCTCCTCAAAGCTCAATGCAGAATCCAGAGCTCATGAGTTTGTAAAATTCTTATCCTGGGTAATAATATTATTTTAATAAACATACTATATTGCTACTGTATGTGAAATGTTAACTTCGGAACAAAGGCAGTTCCTGACTCACGTTTGTGCCTCGAGCTTCAAGCTGAGGTCACATAACGATCACTGTAGGTCACCTCAACGGGAAACTGTTCAATTAAGTGCCATTCTGTCACCTCGCCGCTCCCCGGCGGTGATTAAAGATGCAATCTGTAACCTGTGTACATCTGATCAAAGTCATGTTGTATGGATTGTCCTCCTTAGCAGCGCAGGATGCACAAACAACCCGACCACAGCTAGTGAACTCTTCACTTCAGCTCTTTATTTTTCCAGGTTTGTCACATTTCATTAATTTTCTTCAACCTGAATTTCAGGATAAGACTTTGAAGTTTGTTGCAAAATAAATCACGTGACTGATTGACAGACAGACCGACAGAAAGACAGATTGATTTATTGATCTGCAGTCCAAAGACATGGTTCAAAGGCTAATTGTGATTCCCAAATTGCCTGTAGTGTGTGAATGTGCATGTGAATGTTGACCAGAGGTCCTACCACGGTCATAAAAATGGGAATAAATACAATGGTCAGTATTGGTCTCCATGGTCCCTAGTTGGACTACAGAGGTTCCTAGATGGATGGAATTCCTCTTGTGCCACTGAAACCAAGACCGAACCCTTAACAGCAGATCCTTTACATCCTGTAAGGTTGTAAAGTTTGGCCTCCATGGATCAGACTTGTTTGTCGAGTGCGTCCCACAGACTCCCACAGATCAGACTGAAATCGAGCATCTGTGGAAATTCTACGGTGAGTCGACACCTTGAGCTCTTGCAGTCTGTTATTTTTGCTCTAATGCAAAAGAGCATCAATGAGGTCAGGCTCTGGTGTCAGATAAGGAGTCCTAGCTCAAAATCAATGGTCTAGTTCATCCCTAAGGTGTTTGACAGGGTTGAGGTCACGGCTCTGAGCACGACACTCGAGTTTGTCCGTAATAAACCGTGTTTATGAAGCTTGTGTTGTTCATGTCATCACGCAGGAACAGGAAAAGTTGAACTGTTGGAGGAGTAAACAGTATACAGTTACAAGCGCTGTACACTCTCGCCATGTTCGTGTGTGCAGCTGCTCGGCCATGGAAAGCCATTACATGAAGCTCCTGACACATTTTATTTATCTTTTTGCTGCCTTCAGAGAACTCTATAGCGAATGATGCAACAGAGGATAAGCGATGATTCGTTGTTACGCGCTTCAGCACTTGGCAGGTCGCTCTGTGAGATTGTGCGGTCTGTGAGGCAGTGTTGCTCCTAAATGCTTCCATTGTACAATAATCACACTAACATTTGGCCAGGCGCAGATCTAGCAGAGCAGAAATTTTTACATAAACTGAGTCTTAACACATTTGGCAAAAGGTGTCACATGTAAAGCCGCTGAGCTCTTCAGTACGACGCAGTGTCTAACCCCCAGTGTTTGTCCATGCAGAGCAGATGGCTTGCTTTTATGCACCTGCAATCAGTGAGCGTGTCTAAAACACCTGAACTCAATTGGCTTCAACTTACTTTTTTAAATTTTATTTAGATTAATCTAAATAACAACAAAAAAAAACTTTTTCCAATCACATTGAATAAATGTTCAACATGACTATATTCACCATATATTCACCCTTCTTTATTTTTATATTTTTATACTTCTTAGTTTACAATTATACTCTGCACATTCTGTGTAATATAGATATGTGTATATATATATATATATTTCAGTTTTAATTAGATTTTATTTGCAACTTTTGTAAATTTGTAAATTTGTAAATTAAATTTTTTGTTTAATTTAATTCTTCTACTGCAATTTTCCTTTTTACTGTAGTGACATCTTTCTGTTCTTGTCCATCTTTCCAGTTCAGGGCACAGACAGTCAGTCGTCTGCATATCACACTTTGTACGGTTGTGTACATGACAAAAAGAAATTAGAATTTATTGTTCGAATTAAGAGAGCTAATAAAATCTTATCCGTTAAACAAATATTAAGTATCTATATAAATAAATGTTTTTATAAATGTCTGTACATTTGTCAGAACTTGCTTTATCCATGATAGTGTTATGTTTCATGCATAGGAGGACCTGAAACTAAATTTTCTCTGTCTGTCCTGCCGATTTTGTCACAGCATCATGCACAACTGGCTCACAGAATTGATTGAAACTTTGTCAGTACTTTGGTTTTTACCCGAAGTTTAGCCTGCAACCAGTTTTAACATTGTACTGCACATGTGCCAAACTGTGGGTGCGTCTTAAATCGACCGCTGGACAGAATTTACAGTACAGAATCTTTTGCAGTCCTTAAATATCTGCCTGAAGTTTAATCTGCACCGTAAGTAAAATCTAAATGATGAGTAAAAGTGATGTTATGAACAGTTATGTGTCGGATTTAATAATCTACTTTAAAATAATCTACTAATGCGCTACT
>JAQMYL010000018.1:2318853-2338788 GCA_030014365.1 Clarias pachynema | reverse complement strand
TAATAAGTTAGACAGAGAGTTCTGCTGTACAGAAAGACAGACAGACATGTACGTGGGCTTCAACCTGAAATAATAATGATATCACTGATTACATTATGTGGATATTAAATAGACCCGCTGTCATGGAAACACAACGGACTGTATTATTACTATTCTCTGTTGCACAAGCAGAAAAAAGCCCTCTACCCTTCTACACTATTATTTATATATATATGTATTTGCCACCATAACTATCATTACAAAGTACATTTTGCCCCATGATATCATCAGATTCATCTTAAACAGCAGCGGTCCTAGACTCCATCCCTGAGGAACGTCTTTGAGCTCAATATGATTTTTAATCCGTGATTTAATTTGATTTTTTAATATTCAGTGTGCTTAAGATACACCTGTTTTTTTCCCGGTTCCAGAATTATTGGCACTTCGGCTGGTTTCTTAATGCCTTCACAAAATTTAATTACATAGAATTCTTAAAAAATTCTAATGAAGTACAGAACATTTTTGTAGCAGTGTTTTTGTAACATGATTTTACAGTATTTGGATTATTTCTATACATATTATATAGCCGTAAAGTGGGCGTATTTCTATACATATTATATAGCCGTAAAGTGGGCGTGTCTGTACATTGAAGATATTTGCAAAAAAATCATTTAGCGGGATGAGACGTGAGATGAGTAACAGAACACAACAAGTTGTTTTTTGGAATTTTTTTTTTTGCTCACAACACGTAAAAACTACTGAAGGAACTTTAATGTGGTTTTCACAGGTGCATTGCATATAGGCTTTGTTCCTTCGCAGTCGGCCCATGGGAAGAGAAGATATGCTACCTTAAAATTTAAATGGAAAACTCCCTTATATCATTAAAAATGTAACCTTATTATTATTATTATTATTATTTTTTTTTATATTATATTATATAATTTATTATATTAACATTTATCATATCAAGGTCACCATTTAACCAAAAAAAGATGATATTGAAATGTCTTCTCACACGACATGATGCCCCTCTGGATCGTCTACAGTCCTGGACTCTGAATGTGCTAACAGTTTCAGCTAACACTCTCGACAGCGTGCGTGTGTGTGTTTGTGTGTTTATCAGTATGCACTCGCTGTTCCCCGTGTCGACCATCACACATGCACACGCAGCGCGATCACAGCTCATTAATCTGCATATGCTTTTCACATTCAGCTAAACTGCACACACTGGCAGTTTCACTAAAAAAAGTCGTAAACCGCACAGTCCGTGATTGATGCCGTTGTCCAGACGTAGTAGCGTGTGCCATTTTTTTGCCCCCGGTGTTGTTAAATCACCTGTACAAAAGCGGCTTAAACACACCATTAACGCGAGACATCTATACCGCGCACGCAAAGATGGACGAGCGCGAATGGCATCGATAAATCACGCGTTAAAAGTGAATTTGAAATCGAATTTGGAAACATATATATGAAAAGCCACCTCTGCGGGAACGATGGCGGGAGCAGGTACAACCTGAAGTCCCCCACCCCCCTGATAACCCCCGCCATCCCCCTCCCGAACTCCATGTAAAAGCTCGGAGCAGTGTTGTTATGTGGAATATAAACGTTAAATAGACACGCTCATCGATTCGTCTAAAGTGGAGCACATTAAAAAGTCAGGATGCACAGCAGCAGTAATGTGTTTACCGCTCAGCACTGGTTTAATTCGCCTCTGTGACTGCAGGCGCTTCTGTACAATAAAAAAAAAAAAAAAACAGAGCAAAGAGATGTTTTATTATCAATGCGAGACCAGAAATCTCAGCGGGAGACATGAAAGATATAAAGGAAAAACAAAGAAAAGTAAAGAAATAAAATTAACATCAAACAAACAGCAGCTGCTCATCTTAAGTACGGACAAAACTGCTTAAATCAATTCTTTCACTAACACTACTCCATTTCTCTTTCTTTTTTTTCTTTCTTCTCTTTTTGACTCACACTGCTTTTCTTTCATTGTTACTGTGTTCACTGTGTTTCTTTCTTTCTTTCTTTCTTTCTCTAAAACTGCTCATTTTATTTCTGTCACATTGTTGACTTTGTTCCTTCCTTCCTCATGTGCTTATGCGTCAGTGTGAGAATCTCAGGAGGTAGCACGTGTTCAGCTAACGCCAGGATTGTTCACATGACATCTGCTAGAGATTGAATCTGTTCATCAGGACTAAGACTCTGCAGGAGGCAATGAAATGTGAGGACTGTAAGTCATGCAAAGTGAAGGTATTTGTAGATATTTTTACTCTCAACTTGAGTTTAGGCCACGCCCACTTTCGGTTTAACACTGGGTGCTTTTCTGGATTGATGCCCTTTTAAATCTTAAGATTTTTGTCAAACATTTTCAAATGAAGGAAATCACACAATGGACTGCAAGAACATATAATCATAAATGTTACAATGCAAAAAGAATAATCATATAAAAAGCTAAATATTAATTGCAAGTCATGTTTGTTTGATATTCAATTATTCCACCATAATGATGCTCTGTGAGAACAGCTATATAAACAACCATTTTTGAGAAATTAAATTAAAAAAAATTGTTACTTTGTTTTGAATTCTAATGCAAAGAAACCTGGTTTATAAATTGATCACTTTAAAATGTACTCTTGTTTTCTTCAGTTGAAAATGCTTGACAAAAAACTGAGGAATTAAAAAAGGCAGTCAATTCAGAGAAGCACCCAGTGTGTGACAGAAAGTGGGCGTGGCCTGAACTGAAGCCAAGAGTTTTGCAGAAGAAGAAGAAGAAGAAAAAGTGACATTATGCAAGTCTCATTAAGAACTTACTGCAAAGAAAGGCAAAAGTTTTTATATATTTAAGATTAAGATTGAAATCGTCAGATGCATCATATCAAAACTGTTGCATGAATGAATGATAGTAAACAATTTCGTGCTGCAATTTCTTGACGTCCTGAACGCCATGTGCTGCTACCATCTTAGCTAAATATGAAACAGAGGCTAAACTTGAACCCTGTCACATGTTTTTTTGTTGGTGTTTTATTGTGACAGGGTTGAATGTTGGACTCTTCTCAATAGATGAGCCAAACGACCCCTGTCTCAGAGAGTCACCCTGTTGTATTAGATATATCAAATTTCCCTTTTATATTAATAAAGTACTCTATCTATCTATCTATCTATCTATTCGGCTGACCTCGGGAATGGGAAGGCGGAGCTCGGAGTTTGGAATGACAACATTTTTTACCTCTCAAAAAAAGTGAGAAAAAAAAAACATGTACGCCTAAAATAATTTTTTTCTGGCCATTACGCTGGCAAGCTAACAGTGTGAAGAGTGATATATATACTTTCTATTATAGGTTTGACATGTGAATAGTTCTTCATGTAAGTTGATCTAAAGCGTAACCTGGTATGCAAAGTTAAGAGTTTTAAGGTTTTCTACTGAAGCTCTGAGCCGCCATATTGATTTGGCGCCACATGCTGAACCTCAAGGAACTGGGACAAACCGGATTCGGAGCTGAACTGAAACTGTTTTCACAGACGAGTCAAAATCACGAGGTAAAATCCCAGACCCTTTTCATGCTTTCCAAAAATCCTTGCATACTGATTATCTGGATCAAAAGCTGGAAGATACTGATTCACTTTGTCTTCCTCGACTCCACCATCATCTAATATGGCATCTTCCAGCTTCTGATGGACTGAACACACCTGATCCAGGGATAACTGGAAAACATGCAGGACCAGGGCTGGCCGTCTCTGTCCTAGAAATATTACACTTCTTCCTTTGTACCAGCAGATGGTAGTAGCAGACTGCGATCAGGAACCTGGACCACACCACGTTTCCTCCTGTTCATTATGAGTAACTCATTTAAATTTATTTACACATTTGGCAGCATAATTTTATTATTTTTTTTTTACTAAAGCAGCTCACATGTGCTGCATAAGAGGCTGAGATGTAATCAGTTAATTAACTGTTAATTACAATACGAAGGAGCACTCTACATAAATTAATATGCAGTGCGCTATTTCAGGGTTCAGCGCTAATAACCATTAGACACAGAACTCTAACACTGGACTGTTATATTAATGCCCTCGATGTATTACTGTTTCTGTAGTTCCTGCTCTTTTACAGGGATTTACATTACACATGCACCATTCATTATAAGGTGAATAAGTCTTTTATTGTCAAAAGTATTTTGGGGAAACCTGTTAATTATTGAATTCAGGTGTTTCAATCAATCTGGCCCCTTATCCCCAGTGAAGGGCAATCTTAATGCTTCACCATACCTTGGACAAACTGGGGGACTTGGGGACAAATCGACTCCATACCGAACCAACTGGGGACCAACTCCATATTCAAGTAAATGTATTTGGATACATTGCAGGTCTGGACAAATACTTTTGTCCATACAGCCTATATTGTTGTCGGAAAATAATCACCTCCACTTTGGTAAGAGTAACTTTGCTTCAACAAAGTGCAGAGTAATTATTATCTGTTTGATTAGAAACATGAAGAAACTGTGTTCCTACACATTTCTGCCCACCTGAAATAATCATCTGGAGACGTTTTGGTTTGTGTTCGTCTTTAAAACCCAACATCCACTTGCGGTAATGGAAAACTCTGATGAAACGGTTCAGTGCCTTTTTAAAGCACTCACCCACTCTCAGTCTGAACATCTGTGGGAGATCTGAGAAGAGCGCTTGCTTATTACATCTGAAATGGGTTTTTAGAAATGATTGTATAATTAAACACCCTCTCAGACTTCGTGCATCATCCTAAAGGAAATTTAACTTCAGAGGTTACAGAGACCTTTTACAGTACGGGAACATTCCCAACAAAGTACAACATTACAAATAAAAACCGAAGCACAAACACTTTAACATACTACATCATATAAATACAACATGTAGTCAATAATTGTGAATGTAAAGACGTATTAGTGGACCTCTGAAAACAGAGCATTTCTCTAATACGACCATCAATATAATAACAAAAACCCTTTAAAAACTGAACCTTACATAATAATAAGAAGAAGAATAAGAAGAAAATTAGAGAGCTAACATTAGTAACCTAGTAACCCAGTGTAAGGATCTATCTGATCATGAAAACTTCAAAGCACTTTTGTACATCACATGAGCTTCTGCCAAATGCCTGAATGCAATGTAATGTAAAACAGTTACCTAAAGAGTTCTTCACTGGAGAACAAAACTGAATGTTTTTCGGTTATCTTGTCCAAAAAGGCTAATTATTTTCATCATTATAACCACCAGAACCTCACTCACTCTAACTCACTCATTCACTCTCTCGCTCACTCATGGAACCCTGGAGCGTATCTAAGGGGACTCGAGGGACGAAGCAGAGAACACCCAGGACAGGGTGCCAGAGTGTTAATCCTCGATTGCTCAGATGTATAATGAAATGAAAATATAAGTCGCTCTGGATAAGGGGATCTGCGAAGTGCTGTAAATGTAAATTGTTCACAACCCTCAGTTAACCCCTCAAAGAACCATTAAAGAACTTCACCACAAAGCAAATTAACTACATTATAAATAACCCACACTTTCAAAAGAAAATGCATTTTAAGGGTCCTTCAAGTGTTCGTTTAACAATTAACACATCTTAAGATTCCAAAAAAGGGTTTCTGCTTGAAAATTATTCTGAGCTTGTTTAGGAGCAACCAATTGATTCTTAAAAGTGCTTGCTTACAAAATGCCATCTGACAATAAATAAAATAAATGTCCTTTATCATTAGACTGACTTCTAAAGACCGCGATGGATCGGCATCCTGTCCAGGGTGTACCCCGCCTTGTGCCCTAAGTCTCCTGGGATAGGCTCCAAGCCCCCTGCGACGCTGAATACAGGGTAAAGCCGTATAGACGATGAGTGAGTGAGTGAGTTCTAAAGAGAACCGTGATGATTCTGAATTGAATTCAAGTGTTAGCTTTTGTCTGACATTTTCTGTACAATTGTGCCTGACTGTGATCTTTAAAAGAGCTTTTACCATTTCCTGCTCTATGAATGTTTTGTTCCATGTTATTCAATACACCTGAATAGCAGCCTTCAGTAAAAGGCAGGCAAGCACTATTGTGTGTTTTTAACCTTGCTGGGCAAGTCAAACACACACCTGAACTAACTAGAACAGATGTGTCACATTGCACTCTTTTTCATCATGTTGCGATTGTAATTGTTCACTTAATGGGCGTGTCCCAAATGCTAAAATACAAGAGATTAGTTTGAAGTCATAACAATCACGGTTAACAATTAATATTTGCTTTAAAAATGCTAAATGCTAAAAGCAAACAACAAAGACCAAATTTATTGCAGGGATTTTAAAAACAACCGGGACATCATTTTTACATATTTTTTATTTCAAGACAAAAAACAAAACAACAAAAACAAACAATTTCTGTGCCAGATGAGTCTCTACAAAGAGAAGAATGGAACCAACGTCCGTTGACATACGGTATTACCTAAATCGTTATTTAAGCTAGCTGAGAGTCCGACGTACTGTAGATCAGAGTCGTCATGTGTACAGTCCTGAATCTCAGCAGCATCTCTCATCACACAAGAACTAAATTAACCCACAGAGACAGACAGCGATCTAGAAGGCTGTAACATTTTACAGCACATTTTTAAAGACAAAAAAAAATAATGTTGGACATTCACAGTGCAAAAGGAGATAAATGAGATAAATATGTATTTTGATCAATAAAGACTTCATTAATTAGCCCGCCTGGACTACAGCTGTGTGCAGGACATACAGTATATATATATTTTTTGAATAATGATTAATCAGCCTGTTGTCTAGGGTTAACTTCATAAAAATGTCTTAACCTCCTGCCCCCGCTAGCATGAGAGTAAGAACCGCTTGTTACATCTTGCACGATCCCGATACACACCTGATCAAGTGTGGGAATTCCTACTTTCATCTTAAATTGTGCGTAAAACTAGGTCATCTAGGCAAGTGTATCAGGAACTCTGACGCAAAAACGATACGAAATTATTTCTAAAAATATTCAGGAATTAGGTAAAAAAAAAAGTAAATGCATTTCTTCCTCTCCTTTTTCTTTAGGAAACTCACTAACTCACTAGCACACATTTCTGATTTGCAGTATCTGCAATACAAGGACATACTGTATCAATCATGACAGCTATTTTTCAAACCAAAAACATTGTTATGTTATCTTCTAAACTTTTGATTAATTAGGTGAACATAGAGTAAGTCTATTCCTTTTCAGCATCATATTCTTACTTAATGTATTAAAAAGCATTCACATTTAATAATTTAAACAAAGAGTTTCTGGTTGCTTTTAAACTCAACTTTAACTCACGGATAGATAATTAGCATCAGAATAAAAATAAATACTATTAAAATACGCGACAAAACATTAAACTACCACAATTACAACCTGTTAGGAAGCACTAATGTTTTTGACATATGTTATAAGAAAGATTCTTACAGATTAATATTACTTAACCTCCTTCCGAAACAGAACCCCAAACCTTTAAGGGCTACCTTAAAAAATATTGCAAACATGTATACAAGAAAAATTAACGTTTTTATATATATATATATATATATGCCGGTCCCAAGCCCGGATAAAATGGGAGGGTTGCGTCAGGAAGGGCATCCGGCGTAAAACCTGTGCCAAGTTGTTGTGCGGATTGGATATTCCGCTGTGGCGCCCCTTGCTGGGAGCAGCCGAAAGACCAATAACATATATATATATATATATATATATATAAGCAGTTATAGGAAATCGGCTAATGAGGAGATAGCATGTGAAATGTATGATGCTGCATATTCCACATCATGAAAGTGAACACAATGAAGCTAAAGTCATGTGACCTCGAGCTATTTTAGGTTATTATATAACCAGCGAAGTATTTTCTTGGAAAACTGAGGCATCAATCTGAGCCTTCGACACACGAAATGCATCGTGGGAGAATCATTGTGTAGCGAGTGTAGCAACCTATTCATGTGCTCCAGCACTTGAATCTTGTCTTATAGTGTCTAACATTTGCTAGTCATGAATTCCTAGCATATGGAAGTAAATTCAGATCACAATTTAGTAACAGAAATCGACACTACACAGGATTTTTTGAGGTCACATAGAGGTCCCCTTAAGACTGTATGATGCGTACTGAAATGAAAAACTTCATATCCACAACTTAACTTAATTGTGTGGTGTTAATTAAATGATGCATCTCCTACTGAATACACTAATACACTAACATTCCCAGAAACTGAAGATGTAAAGTGACAAAAAAAAGTTGTGCAAATTAGATTAAGTCTCCGCACCGCACTACAGACGAAAACTTTGTAACCTTGTATTAAACCTATAGAATAATATGAATCTGTTCTAAGTCCATAAACTGTGAAGCGAGTCTCCGACTCTGACTCGCTCGCTCTTAAAGCTCGGCCCCGACGGAAGTGATTTCATCCAGCAGGAAGTCCACATCGTGCTTCTGTGTGGCCGGGTTGGAGAAGACGCAACGGAAGAAGTTGGGCTTATCTCCAAGAGGCTGGTACCCGATCATGGCCACGCCCTTCTCCATAAGCTTGGCTTTGATCTTTGCAGTGATCTGGAAAATAGACAGCATTTTGTGTCAACTTCTCGAATCCAAAATTGAAGTTGATGATTTTCTCATTAGATCAAATCCTGAGATGCTTTATTTCTTTTACAGCTCAGCAATTTGCCAACAGTTGAAATTTTTAGCTTATTAGAAACTCATTGAAAGTTCTGTAGCACTAGAGACTCCTTCCATAAACATTACATGAACATCTCTGTAAAGGAAAGCTTCACCAAATCAACAAGTTTTTCTTTATTAAATAATACATTTTATTAGACATTTATATGGCGTACTATAAATCCCTGTGACTGAGTTATTACTATGGAAACGATAACGTTTTAGAACTACTTCTAAATAATTCTTTTGATTGTGTAAAGCTGCTTTGCGACAATGGTAATTGTTAAAAGCGACAATGACAATTGTAAAAAATTGGTAAAAAGTTATACAAATATAATTGAATTGAATTGAATTGAACTTCTCCAGTCGCTATTACAGACCATAAAAACCGCTGACCAATCCGATTCAAGAATTCAGCAAGGTAATAATAGATGTGGTAGATACATACACGTGTAAGGTTGCCAAATTCTACACAAAATGCCTACAATGCACTTCCCGTATTATTTATCAAGATAAATGAGATTGAGGTTGGTGTTAAATTGTGCTTGGTAGCACGTCTGTGGGAACACGGGAGCTTTTTATGCAGGTGTCAGCTACCAAACAGGTTTTTTTCTTCACTTCCCATTATTTTGGGTAATAGGTTGAGTGATTTCATTCGTCTTATCTCACCTTATGCAGTTCTCTGTCTTTGTCAGGACCTTGGGACATGTTCCTCACTCGGTTCGGAACGTACCAGAAGCACACATTACTGTGTTCAGGCTGAAGAGACAGTAGAGAAAGTAAAGAGTTTTTGCTAATGCACTCAAAACGAGATTCAGAACGTGTCTATGGAATGTGAAAATACTTGTACTTTTAAAATAATAATAATAATAATAATAATAATAATAATAATTATAATAATGATGATGAGAAAAGGAAAATGTCATACAGTGAAACTCAATTCAATTAAATCTGATACCAAAGGCAAAAATCTACAAGAGTAAAAGGAAAAAATAACGATAAGAGTTTTCATATTTAACAATGTTTAAGTATTCAAGTGTAAGTCCATATTTCTAACTGGAAAAAAGAGCTGAGTTCGACCTAAGGCACATCAGAAAGAAAAACAAAACATAACTAGCTAGCAACAAAGATAACAAGCTAATTTATTATATGGAGCTATCTAGCTATGTTAATGTAATAGTTTATGAAACATATCTAGCTAGCTAAGTTAGAAATCTAATTTACAAAAAAACCTGGCTTGCTAATATAAGGAACGATGTCATTAACAAAAAACAATTAACAAAACTTGCCTTGCTGACTAATTTAATGAGTGACTTTGTACGCTCAACTAGCTAGTTAACTTAATAGGTTAATTTGCAAAAGATATCTAGCTAAATTAGCACACTGCTTTACTGTATAACAAATATAATAAACTCATTTAAAAATCTCACCCAACTACATAATTAAACAATCTCATAAAGCCAATGAAACTAGCTAGTTTATTTAATGAGCTAATTTGTAAACAAACCCTTCCACTTCTACGTATCTAAAATATGAGAATTTTAGCTAATGCAATTATTATAAGCTTATTTATGAATTTATTTATTTAATAAATAAAGACAATTACAGTATGTAACTAACTAAGTAACTATGGTACGGTATTGAGCTAATTTTCTAAATGCAACTAAAAGCTAGCTAATTAATCAAACTAATAAAAAAAACTCATCAACCAAGCTAAGCTAAATACCTACATGTAAAATGCATTTTTATGAGAATTTATAGTTCATTTTTTATTAACAAAAAATATACAAAGAGAAACATTTTGTGATGTTTAACTGTGAAAGAATAAATTGCAGGATCAATCTAAAACTCTATCTTAATGGTTTCTTGTAAATTTACCGTTAAAAAAAAAAGGAGTTAAAGTGTAATCTTTGAGTAAAGTACAGAAGTTTAGTACAGACACTAAAGTAATTTCCGCTCCTGAAAAACAAAAAACAGACACGCAAATATTTTCAAGGAATGCAGGATTCAAAGCAATTGAAAAATTGCTTTGGTTTTCTGCTTTGTATACGCACCTGAGCAATATCTTGTATTACATAGAGCTCTATAATCTGTTCTCAAGATGTAATATTCTTATAAACATAACAATATTTCCAATAGAAAAGAGAACACAAACCAGTAAGAAAGTGCATGAAGCGTTTTGGATAACTTCCAATATCTGGACTAAAAGCATCTATCCTACTCTCACAACAAACCCTCGCACTTCTCATGTAAATAGGGCTCGTTTTAAACAAAATATCTTGAAACTAATTGTGATGAAAATCTTTGATCACTTACTCCTGACTGGTGATGTTAAGGTCTCCTTTGAGTGATGTGATTTACATATTACTGAGACCAGATGGCTAATCAGGTGGTCTTCTGAACACAGTATGGTTCTCGATAGTCCAGTCTCTCACCCAGCTGTATGTGATAGACTTCTTATCACTACTGATAAGATTGACAGCTTACTGCAGTCTGAATGAATTGTCTCTATGAGATTTGAGCCGTTTGGAGGATAAGAATCAAACACAGTCTGGAGTGGAATTTGAGGCGGGGTCGTCTGTCGTTTCTTACACTGGCTACTTTCGCTGTGATTGACAAGGGAAATGGAGTATGCCCCTCCCACCCATGGAGCACAAAGCTCATCTTTGGTTACTTACTTTGCTCTGGAAGACAAGCTGAAAATCGTTTCTGCTCTTCAGCTTGTAGTAAAGATACTCGGCATTCTCCAGGCAGTGGTTGATCTGTGATTCAAAACCTTCAGATCCCTGCAAAGCATTCAGACCTTGTTTAACACCAGGTTCTCCATCACCGTTACACATTTACACATTTATATTTATATATTATATGTTTCTCTCCTAGACACGCCTATATACTTTCCCTGTATCCGCTGTGGACTGAGTGAATATCAATCATCACTTGGGTGGGTGCATGATCTCTAATATTCCTGAGGTTTGTGTTTTTAAAACAAAGGAAGAATCTTCCCAAAGAACAGTGTGTGAAACATGACAGTCAGCACATTAGATAATCAAAAAAATATTACTCAAGGACAGAACACTTTGTGCGTAACACGAAGCAAGAACACAGCTGCCTTAGTCAGTCAGATAATATTTGTATTTTTTTTTTCTAGATGCAGAGATCAGAACAACTGTTGCATAAAAGCACTACTAGCATTAGGAATGTGCAATTTGTGTCTTAAATGATTTTAATACATAATTTCAGCTTTAATTAACATGGATTTTTTAAACACTCTCGAATTCTCAATATAATATCAATATCATGATAAATTATGGATGCAGCTGATTTGATCTTACAGTTTCAGATAATCCTTTTCAGTTAAGACTAATAATTACTAGTCTTTTAGATTATACATACATTATTTTGGTAAAAGTACCATCATATACAAGTGCCTCACCAAAACAACAAAATAAAGTCACCATTGCAGAAGGGTCAAATTATTGTTGTGCAAAGAAAATAACTAAGGAGATTTGAAATGACTGGAACTGGGTTAAGAACTTTTCAACACATTATCAAAACCTGGAGGGACAGTGCTGAACTGTAATTTTTGTGGAAGAAACGTGGTCGGGGAAAAAAATTATGAATGGAGATCACTTAAACGCTTTGTGCAGAGGTGTGGTAAGAAAATCAAAAGTAAAAACCAGAGCTGTGTTTAATAGTGAAAGTAATACCATTTACATACACACACACACACACACACACACACACACACACACACACACACACACACACACACACACTCAATATGATGAGAACTCACAGGATTGGGACTAAACAGCTGTGTGTCCATAAGGAAACCACTTGTTAGTGAGACTTATCAGGAAAAAAAAGGCTTCAGTTTGGAAGCTAGGGAGCATAAAGATTGGACTTTGGAGCGATGGAAAAAGGTCATGTGACCTGATGAGTCCAGATTGAGCCTGTTCCAGAGTGATGGGTGTGTCAGGGTAAGAAGGGAAGAGTATGAAGCGATGCACCCATCATGCATAGTGTCCACTGTACAAGCCTCTGGAGACAGTGTTATGATCTGGAGTTGATCAGTTACTCAGGTCTAGACTCAGCAACGTTATGGGGCGATAAAGTCAGCTGACCACCTGAATGTACTGAATCACCAGGTTTATTCCGGGACTCAGGGTGGAATCATTTCCACACATGAACTGGACGCCACAGTGTGTGTTTAATCGAAGTTAATAGTGTGAATGAAACGTGTGATGTTTTTTTGACCAGGCTGTGTACAGTATGTTTAATATTTTATGACTGATCTGAATTGTGTTTTGAACAGTATCACTAGACTATTCCTGGTAGTTTGCGAACAAACCCAGGTATATACAGTGTCATAGAAATGTCTTTAAATATTTAAATAATCTAAGCCGTGCTCAAGCATTCGGACTCCTGGGTGTCTTGTGTCCCTTTTGGTCTCTTTGTTATTCCTAAAATCTTTGCATCCCTTACATCTCTAGTTACTTTGGTTCCTGAGGCCATTTTAAAGTCAAATTTCTAGCATTTACTCAGATGATGACTTTCATCAAGAACTGACTTTAATAGCCACCTATCCTGACAGGGGTAAAAACAAACAAACAAACAAAAAAACAGTATGTTATCTGTTTTATGAATTTAATACTAGGATAAATCTGGCCTTAATACCCTGAACATATTAATTGCTCCTCATGTTGTTGTTTTATTTATTTTTTTCCATTTTCTAACATCGGCTCTGGCTTGCTCATTAGGCGTAGAATTTAAATTTAAAATTTAGATCAGGAATTTAAACAGTTGCTTTGTGACAATGTTAAAAGTGCTCCACGAATTAAATTTAATTGGACTGCACTGAATATGTAAACACATTTATTTATATTTATATTGTACACATTTTAAGATGTAGACTGGTGTATTTGTGGAGGTTATAGTTTACCTAGTGTATTTTTTAAACAGTTTTATTTATTTAAATTTTTTTTACTACTACACATTTTATGCAATTAAACTTAATTAAAGCACTGAGTGTGACTAAATAGATGTGGTTAGGATAAGCTCAACACCTGTTTTATGTTTTTCTTTTTAAAGCTGTGGCTTTGGTCTTGAGTGATTTGCATACATTAGTTTAATAAATGTTATGCAAATAGGTAAGTGGATTTGTTTTTTGTCTGAACAGTAAATTCATGGTCTGTGGAGCATGACTGTAACTACCTATGAGGGAGAAAAATCATTCATCTGTTCAAATGTAAAGTCTAGAAAAGTTTACACTTTCTTCTTATCTTTTTCATTGAAAGTTTAAGTTAATTTATTTAATGTGAATACGCAATAAAGTCTACATTTCAGCTCTATAATCATCCATATTTAAAAGAAATAGTGTTTCTTTATTTATTGTAATATGAAATATCAGTTTGTTTGTCCCCCCCCCCCTGTACATTTCCTTACAGAGAAAAGAGAATGTCTGGCGGTACCTTAGCCTTCCACATGAGCCAGAGCTTGAAGACATCGACGTGCCTCCCACACTGGATGGTCTTGTCCCCGGTGTCGTAGGACAGGTCGTACTGCTTGTCGGATTGGAAGAGATACTCGGCGCACTGCTTATTGCACTCCTCCAACAGACCCTGAGATCGGCACACAGCTGGGTTAATGATCAGATCTAATGTGGGGTTCAGGTTTAAGATAAATGTAAGCTGACCCACCTTGTGGTGCACCAGGATGGCGGAGCACTGCAGCGGGGCTCCCATCATCTTGTGCGGATTCCAGGTGACGGAAGAAGCCCTGAGTAGAGACAGAGAAGAATCTGATCAGTAAGAAAACAAGCAAAGGAGTTTATTTATTTATTTTTATCAAAGTATTTTTATTGGAAATATAAACAAGATACATACATACATTTTACACTATTATTATTATTATTATTTATTTATTCCCCCCCCCCTTTTTTTCTTTTCTAGGGTTATAAAAAACCCTAACCTTCCCCCTCCCCTAACCCACAAAAAAACAGCCAGCCATCAGAAAAAGAAATAAGAGAGGAAATAATTACAAATCAAACAACAACCAAAAAGAAAACAGGAAAAGAAGGAAGTATTAGAAAAATATTTTATTAAGTACAAATTCATCTGTCCTTTTTGTATCACTTATACTTTGGTACTCTAGTTTCTCAATTCTTCCTAGAGCATTAAAAAGTGATAAAAAAAAAAAGCATGACTCAGTAAATAATCCCGTTCATCACACCCACGCCTGTATTTCCCGTAGGTCTTCTGAATCACCGATGATGACATGTTATGTATGCATGCGTGTGGAGGGACACCTGCTTTATTGTTAAGCTTTCAAGATTTTTGATTGACAGAAGTGTTCCCACCCACATCATGGTCCTGCGTCGGATTTTAAACATTTATCATCTTCATTTAGATATTAGGCACGAATATGAACTGTCTCAGAGGGACGTGGGGAAAAAAAAAACAGATCGTGTGCTTTAATTTTGTGCCCCACTTCACCTGAATGATTCAGCTCTCCTTCTGATTCAGTCTGACATTTCACATCAGATAAAATATGGATAATGGTTGTCAAGAGAGAGATAGAGCCTCTGAGAGAAAAAAGGAAACCTTGGGAACATTGGAGTTCTATAGTTTCTGCAAGGTCGCATGAAGGTTTGCAGATACTTGTATAGTTGTATAATCTATATTTTAAATTTAAATCCAAGAGCTTGTTTTTAAATCATGTCCCACTGTATATGGAGAAGTGTGTCTAAAAGCTGTGTTGTAGTTCATTAGAAAGCCTTTTTATTCCTTCGTACCGTGAATCCAGACAGATTCACTCAATTCACTCAGACTCAAATCAGCAAAACGTAAATGATAGACTGAAATATATATATATATATATATATATATATATTAAAAAAAAAACATTCAGACTGACGAGGACGAAATGGGACCAAGTGTTTTTTTCCAAGAATACTCTTGGTCTTTATTCATTTAAAATGAACAGCGTGGGTCCATTTACATTAAGAGCGCAGCTTCATTTGCAATAAGGGTGGCACCTGTGCTCAAGATAGTTCACTATTTTGCAAAAGTCTTTACATGTGCTAGGACAAGCTTCCTCAAGTGCAACGAGTGCAAGCACTCAAAAACAGCGTGGCAGAACCGAAGACCGTGTGAGAAAACGTCTCGTCCTTTCAACCATTGCAGCATCTGTAGCAGTTACGTAAATTATTTAGCTGAAGGCGGAAGAAGGGAGAATCGAGAAAGAAGGGAACGTTCAGACTTTTGTAGATCTGAGTACAAAGTGTACAAAGTTGAAAATGAAAAAAGTTTAAAGACAACTGGACTGAGGACGTTCTATGTTTTATTTCATGTAATTCATAACAAATACTACGCGCGCACAATATAAATATTTTAAATATTCCAATTGTTATGGCTCCAAACTCTAAACTTAATATTTCCAAATGTCTTAGATACACTACATTTGGACACCTGACCATCACACCCTAACTGAACCCTGAACTTTCTATTCCTGATTTGTTCTTGTCCTCTTGCTCTTATAATAAACTCCACTTCTCTGGGAAAGCTTTTCCACAAGAATGTCAGTGGATCTGTATCCATTCAGCTTCTAGAGAGTCAGACTCCAGTATAAGTTCATCTCAAAGGTGTACACTGAATGGTCGTCTGCTCCAGCCTAGGCATAACATGTCTTCATAGAGCTTCATGTGTGCACACGGGCGCGGTCATGCTGGAATATGTTTTGGCTTCTGAGTTCCAGTGAAGGGAAATTGTAACGCAACAGCGTACAAAGACATTCGAGACAACAGCTTTGTGTTTGAACATTTGTGGCAGCAGTTTGGGAAAGAAGAGCTGCATAACTTTTAACCATATACAGTACAGTAGTGTTTTTATCCTGCAGTGTACCAGATGTGAATACATGTTGAAAAGAAAAGGTTTTTATCTCCTTCCTGATTTTTATTGTTGTTGTATATTTATCAAATTTAAATGATTCAACTCATCAAACAAATTTTAATATTACACCTACTTACACCTAAAGATAACATACTTAAACATGAAATTCAGGTTTTAAATGATGAGTTCATTTATTAAAGAAAAAAAAGCTGTCTGACCCTATGTGAAAAAGTAATTGCCCCCTAATCCTAATAACTGCTTGTGCCACACTTAGCGGCAACAACTACAGCCAAGCTTTAGGGATAACTGACAATGAGTCTTTCACATCGTTGTGGATGAATTTTGGCCCACTCTTCTTTGCAGAATTGTTTTTAATTCAGCCACACTGGAGGGTTTTTGAGCATGAAAGGCACTGTTTAAGGATCTCAATTGAATTTAAGTTTAGACATTGACTGGGCCACTCCAGAGACGGACATTGGGATCACTGTACTGCTGTATAACCCAAGTATATCTGAGGTCACAAACTGATGGCCGGACATCCTCGTCAATGATTTTCTGGTAGAGCGAAGAATTCATGGTTCCATCAATCATGGCAAATGGTCCAGGTCCTGAAGCTACAAAGCAGCTCCAGACCATCACACTACCACCACCATGTTTCACTGTTGGAATGATGTCGTTTTTATGAAATGCTTTGTGTTAGTTTGGACAGCTTTTTTCCCCTTAATAAATGAAATCATCATTTAAAAACTGCATTTTGTCTTTACTCGGGTTATCTTTGTGTAATATTAAAATTTGTTTGATGATCTGTATCGTTTAAGTGTGACAAATATGGCAAAAAAAATACAGGAAGGGGCGAATACTTTTTTCATGGCACTGTACAAAATTAACAGTTACTGCATCGTAGTTCTGTTGCTCATACCTGAGTATCACGTGTAAATTCTACATACTGACATAATAAATACTCCATAATGTACTGTAAAACATGTTTTAAAGGACCTTCAGCCAAGGCCAAGGTTAGTAATTAAAAGGAAATAACCTAAAGTAGTTAAACGTTCTTACTTCTCAATGCCCTGCAGTTTGATCTTGTGCTTCTTGGACAGCAGTAATCCGCCTCCCCAAGCTGCCTGCAAGAGAAGATTAAACATCAATGCTTCACATGTTCATTAGTCCGATCTTCAGCTCGTATGGAGAATAATGGAGATAAATGCAGAGGTAAATACATCAACGTGCATCCAGAGGCCATATTTTTTACAGATGTTCGCAATGTCTGTGAACGGATCGAAGGCTCCGTAGACAGTGGTTCCTGCCGTGGCGTTCACGTAGAACGGAACAAGACCCTGCGGAGACAGATCGAGGTTCTTCAGCTAACTTTTCCTTATCCAATAAAGTGATAATAACAACTTCTCTACATATCATAAGCACAATTTGCTTTTTTAGTTTAGTTTTTTAAAGGAATAACTTTTGATAAGTTTGACCCACCTTGGCCTGTGCTGCCAGGATGCTGGATTCCAGTTCTGCTGGAATCATTTTGCCCCTTAACACAGACGAAAGCACTGTGTCATTAGAATTTACCGAGATAATCTGTAAATGTGCCAGAGATAATCACAGGCTTTAGTCAGAGACCGGTTCTTACCTTTCATCACACTTCACGGCAAACGTGTTCTCTGTGCCGATCCCGAGAACTGCTGCAGACTTCTTGATCGAATAATGGCTCTAATGGGTTAAAAATTAAACAGGACAAACATAATAAGCATCTCCTCCAGTTACCTTCACATCAGTGGATGGATTCGAACATGGACTTGTGTTGAATAAAGTAGAAAAGAACAACACAAGAGAACAGGACAGAGCAATGTGGCAGAATTCAGTGTTTTACCTTCATTGTGTGAGATGAAATTAATCAAAATAAAATTAAATAGCTGAGAACTTCAGAACTATAAAGAAAAAGCCAATTGAATGTTAAAAATGGGGAAAAAATAGGAATAGAATAGGATAGGACATAATGGAAAAAAATGGAATAAGCATAACGAAAACAAAATAGAAATGCAACTGATTCTTAAAACATTAACTGTAATATAATACTAGCCGTGCCTGCGACTTCGTTTGTGTGGAATTTAATTGCACACTAATAAGCACGTTTTTAAAAAATGTACAGTGCCATCTGTTGAATTTTGATATTAACTAATGATTTTTTTCAAAGCCTATTTTTTATATCATCAATGTACAGACACATTACAGGTTTATTATATGTACATATAATATAATATAATATAATATAATATAATATAATATAATATAATATAATATAATATAATTTTGCCATTATAATGTATATTATATTATAATATATAGTGTTGTATTAAGAAAAAAAACAGAACAGATCAACCACTAACAAAATGCAGTGAGCCAAAGAAAGATCAAATAAACATGAATTTTATGTAACTATTATAAAAGAACTGCATAGCAGGGAATAGATCATATTAAATAGAACTGAAATAAATGTAAGAATTTATTAAGAATAATTCATTATGAAGAAAATGGGAGAGAATATAAAGTGAAATAGAATGAAAACAGAATATAATTTAACAAAGTTAAACAATGGAATAGAACACTGTAAGACAAATGAAAAAGAAAAGGAGAGAACTGAAGCAACTAAAACTGATTAAAACACAACACAGCAGAACAGCTCAGGATGGAGTCGGACAGAACAGAGCAACACAAGCGCATTAAACAGAGTAAATATAGTAGTAGATAATTATGTAGAATAACCGTCGTTATGATTTACAGGATTTTATGGTTATCACTGGGCCGTTGTACCAGGTGCAGACTGAAGCAGTGATTACAAGACCGTGTCTGGACGACTAATTTAATAAAATTCACTGGTGAAGAAGCAGCTCTGCAGTTCAGGGGAATTAACGTTAGGTAAATATTCATTAATGCAGCCTTTATTAAGGCACGTCTATGTAAGTAATCTCGCATGTGGCTCAGCGTGGGAGTGATGGAGTGCGTGCACTCTGACCAAGTCAGAGCAGGAGCGAGATAGTAAATGTCAGAGAAACAGAAAATGCATCTTCTAAGACAAATAACAAAAATCTGACAATGCAAATGCAGTCTGTTTTGTGTGCGTTTGCATAATAATAAAACCGTGTAGAATAGAATGGAATAAAATATGAAAGTAAAATAAGCAAAAAGCAATAAAATGGATTAAAACAGAACAACAAACTATAATAATATGCTGTTCAAAAGAATGGAATTAGAATGAAAACAAAAAAAGAAAATAGATGAAAATGCAAATATACAAAAGGCAAAAATAAACTAAAAATAAAGTACAAACCGGATTCCAAAAAAGTTGGGACACTTAACAAATTGTGAATAAAAACTGAATGCAATGATGTGGAG
>JAQMYL010000018.1:2289472-2318753 GCA_030014365.1 Clarias pachynema | reverse complement strand
ATCTCCACATCATTGCATTCAGTTTTTATTCACAATTTGTTTAGTGTCCCAACTTTTTTGGAATCCGGTTTGTAGATTAGAATAAGAAAATTGCTTATAATAAAGTAAAATACTGGGACGAAATAGAATACAAATAGAATATAATGGAATGAAATAGCATCACATAAAATAGAACAAAAAAAAGAAAATAGTGATACAATTGTCTGTAGCAGCACTGAACTGAACCTAACAATGAATTACAATTCAATAAAAATGTAATAAAAATAGAATAGAAAAATAAATAGATTACACAGTACAGAGTATAGAATAGTATAGAATAGAATAGAATAGAATAGAATAGAAATGTGTCGACTCACATGGATGGAGGTGAACATTGCTAGACGAGGAATTGCCTGCATGCCTTCCGTCTTCACTTGAGGGAAGTAGTAATATCTGGCCAGCAGGACGCTGTAGAGGTTTGATATGGTACCACCTGAGAAACAGCAAGAGAAAGAAATAACATTTCACAGCACTATAAAATAAAATATCTGACATTGTAGCTTTTTTATATTTTTTATATAAATTTGTCAGCAGAAATTTGTTTTGACGTTACCTGGGCAGAATATTCCGTCTCCTTCATCTTCAGACCAGCCGACGATGGACTGCATTTTCTTGAGAAGGACTTCCTCCATAAGGATAAACACTGGAGCAACCTCAAAGGTGAAGCTGAAAACACACACAGTCGTATATTTCAGGCACGATACTCAGTGAAAAAATAACAGATGGTGGGACAATTTGGGATTCTTTGACGTTCATGAGACCTATCTTGACAAGAGTGTATAGTGTTAGTATATTTCTAAGAAATATTCTTTCCTAAGACTCTACATTACAAATACTTTGCATTCTTAAGACTCAATGTATTAAAGGATATATATTCACAAGGTTCTATATTGCCAAGACCATATATTCCTAAGACTTCCCAAACCCTAGGTTTTTATGACCTATATTCCCAAGCCTCTACATACTCAAGACACTATATTTTCAAGCCTTAATCTTCCAAGACTCTACATTTGCTATTCCCAAGGCTTCTTATTGAATCATTTGCATTCCTACGATCCTGTTTTTCCAAGACTCTACATTGCCACGACCAAAAATACTTCAAAGATTCAAAACATTCTCAAACCTTTGTATGCCCAACACCCCATGTTCTCATGGCTCTCATGTTTTTAAAGGATTCTCTAATGTCATGTTTGTGGTAATGAGGTCACGGATAGTTCTGACTAATTTGTATGCATATTGATTCCTTAATTTACATTACATCTAACCAGTTTGATTCTTTACATTGGAATTTATTTTGATAGTAAATTATAATTTTAAAGGTATTGTTAACTATTATAATAGATTTATATTAAATAGGGCCGTAGACACTCCTTTATTACCAAAATAATTACTGTATAGACTAGTTTTAATATCATTAATTCTAACTCTGATATTTATTTTGAAAATTGCTGAAATCTTACATGTTTGTGTTTGCAGTTGACGTGAGCCATTCTCCTGCCAGTCCAATGATGTCCAGTCCACTCGAGAGCTGATTAAAGAATCTTGGGTGGCCTGCAGGTTAAGAACAATAAAAAGAAAGGTCGGAGCAGAAGCTCTGTATGAGTGTACTGAGTGTGACATACTGATGATAGAAATGTGAAAGTGGGGTGTGTCGATGTGTTTACCTGTTTTAACGCCATATTTCAACGTGTTCCTGCAGTCAACAAGCAGCTGCTCGAGGTTGTCCGGTTGCTCTGGCAGCTCCAGGCTGAAGCCCTCCAATCCATCCTTTAACTGGTGCGGATGGTGGAAGTCCAGTACCTTGGAGCTGCGGTTCATAGACTTGCTGATGTACGCCAGCAAGATGTTCATCAGCTCCTTCAGGAACTGTTTAGTCAGCTCCTCACCGTTCTCTGCTGGAAGGAGATCTAAGAGAAAGTACAGATCATTTTTTAAATTAATTTCCATGTATTATGTGGAGGAATTATTCACCACACATTTAAGAGCAAGATCAAGACTAAAGAGGAAAGAAAAGAACTTGAAATTCACTGAACTGTTACCAAAAAGTCCCCATAGTCTGAATAATTGAAGAAGGTCACACGTCTGTGGTGAAGAAAAAGGTCACACATGTCTATACTGAAGGTCTCCTGGTAGTAGGTTTTGTTGAGTGAACCTGTTTTTTACTCATGAGGACATTTCACTCTTCAGCCAGGGGGCTTTACTGGCTCTCGTGACGGTTGAAACACTCCCTGTTATTTAAACACTAATGGAAAAGACCTCATGATGGATGGGTACACACACAGTATGTAGACACAAGAGACCGTCCCTCTGTTCAGCACACTCTCAAAATAGGTACTTAATTATACCTTTGCTTGTCAATATGGTGGTTTTGTCTATTGTGCATCTCTCTCTTTCATCTGGGAAAGTGAACCGAACACACCTTTAAACATTTCCGATTGTATACATAAGATGACTTGACCAAAAGTCATCTTATGTATACAAATGGCTTCAAAGTACCACCTCAACGAGAGCACAGAACTGAGTATAATACGCAGGACTATATAACTGATGAAATCTGTCAGAAACAAGTCTCTCTGTGTTCATGGTTTAAGTAAAAGAGACGAGACCCTTGAGCTTGCCATTCATGGTTAAGAACGAAGTGGCCATTGTGTTTGTCAGAGATGATACTGGTTGTCCTAGTACAGGAGATCGAGCATTTAGCCTCTAAGTCATAGAGATGAGGGAGTATATGACTTCCTAAAAAAGGGGGTGTGGCTTAGAGTATGTTCCTGTTACTCTTAGAGTAACAGAACATTGTTGTTATTGTGCTTGTTGATAGTTTTTTTTTGCCCACTTGCATTGTGACATCCTTGGGAAATTAGAGACGTACACAAACATATACAGTGACGAAATGACATGACTCCTGAGCGCATGGAAAAACAAAGCCAGTTCTTAGGAGGTTTGCTACTGAACCGGCTCTGAACCGGCACTGGCACCTGGTTCACTGTGGTGGAAAAGGTGTATTTGTTTATCAGTCTTAGTGAGGTACAGTACTGTGCAAAAATCTTACACACAGTACAATCTTTAGTGCAAATGTTGTTATATACGATCATTTATGAAGTCTGCAATATTACATACAAACCATTCACTGTTACTTTAAAAGTTTAATTAAGAATATTTGCATACCTGTAAAGAAATCAGCATATTACATGATAGACCAGTTTTCAGATGGAAAAACAAAAACAGAAATCAAATAGAGGCTCCTGGGTTTTGCATGAAACTTTTGCAAAGTTAGCAGAAGAACTCTGGCATGCTCTCCAGCATGCAACAATATCTGTACTATACATAATACAGTGTTTAAGACTTTTGCACTGTACAGTAAGTGTAGATTATACAGTACCGTATGTGGCTGGAGTGTCAGAGAACTAAAGAGGAATTAGTCGAAAACACAACGTACCAGTTCATTTCAAACCCACTAAGACAGAGACTCGTCCACCCCAAACATCGGACACCAACACAAAACAAAGAGTTTTGAGTTTAAGAGCCCAATATATTATACGATGGCCAGTTCAGTGTAGAGTGGGGAGACATTGAAGATGTACCAACACAGAAAGAGCAACAGCTCAGTGCCTGAATCAGCAGTATATCTTCACCTGAAGGACAAAGGCCACACATTTGAGAATGAGAATGTACAAATGGTGGACAGAGAGCAAGGGGTAAAGCAAGCCATCTACATGCGAGAAGGAAAATCCTTCTCTCGTCAAAGATGGAGGCCCAACCTATGTCCTATTTTTCATGCTGGCCTTTCATCCATCCCCAGGAAGACCAAGACCTCTTCACAGGTCCACCAGGAAAGCCACACTTAACGACTCTCCCTCTTCCCTCTTGTTGTTACTTCTTAACGACTCTCCCTAAACTCTCTCTCTCCATTGCTGTTACTTCTTAACAACTCTCTCCCCCTACTCTCTAACGACTCTCCCTCCTTCTCCCACCTACTCCTTTGTTCACGTCATGAGCCTTTTCAGACATTGGAATATGCAAATATGTGGAACTTATACCAAGACTGAAGAAGCTACTTGGATGAGTAGTGAAACGTTTCTACCTAATACGAAGGTAGCCATGTTGACGTGACTGAACTCCAAGATAAGCTCTACTGAATTACTGAGAATCTGAATCTTTATCTTCATCTGTGATCCAAATTATGCAGGTTTGGATTCTAAACCTGTCGGTCCAGGTGAAGGAGGCGTGTCATTTAAAGCAGTCACCTCTGTATGTGATATTTAGATGAAGTGATAACTCTTAGGAAGCTGCACATCCAGCACTTCACTGCTGAACTCTTAAAATAGCACTTGGATAAAGACTCCGGTGGCATAAATAAAGTGTTTTTAAACATATTTCTGCTGGACCTGGACGTATTTATTAACATGTCAGATCTTCTAACACTTCCAGATTGAGGTCAGAGTTGAACTATTTGACTGCTGAACTGATTTTATTAGATGCACAGAGATAAAAGTCTCACGGCTTGCGGATTTTGCATACATCTCTATTCATGAGATTCTAACTGGAGTTCATCCAAAACCACTCTGAAGACAAAAGACAGGAATGGCTCGAGACTTCACAGGTGTCCTGTTGTTTGTCTTTTTTTCTTTTAATTGAGACCCTGTTTGACGTGACACCCATTATGGGCTAAGCTGTAAACGAATTTGTATGGCAGTAGTTTATTGTTCTAGTTCAACTCTATAGTATCAGACATCCTAATCGCCGATTGCACTAAATGTTAACTCATGATTAAACATGATTGAATAAGTATTAAAAAAAATTTATCCGGAACAAAGGGCTTTCAAATGTGTCAAACAGGATAAAAAGATATTCAGCTGGGGAATATTATGGCAGTAACAGATGATCAAATTTCACATTAGTGTAAGCAAACAAATGTAAATCCAGTTAATAAACTGAAATGTCGGCTGTGGAAAGACATTCGGATGATGGCCTTAGAAGTAATTTCCAGAGTGTGTGTGTTTTTTTTATGGTACACTGACAACACTATGTAGATTGTCTAAAAGTTTTGAGAGCTCAGATAATGAATGGCCTAGACTAACAGGTTAAGAGGACGTTACGGTATGTGCTCTTCCAAAGGACCTTATAATGCATTCTCACGGCTTTAATTTCACATCTATATGCAGATAACATAGAATTTGTTTGACATTGTAACCGCCTTTACATCTAAAGAGAACAAATAAACCAGCCGCCAAAAAGTCTCATATAGCCAGGCTTGGTGAGACAAAAATTTGAGAATCCTGACAGATACACTATATGGACAAAAGTATATGGCCAAATCTGCAGTGACATTGTATCCAAACACTTCAATATGGGATCGGTCCCCAGTTGGTTTTGCAGCTATAACAGCTTCCACTCTTCTCGGAAGGAAGGCCGTCCACAAGATGTTGGCGTGTTTCTGTGGGATTTCGTGCCCATTGATTCTGTAGAGCGTTTATGAGGTCAGGCACTGATGTTGGACGAAAAGGCATGGCTTGCAATGTCCATTCCAGTTCATCCCAAAGGTGCTCGATGGGGTTGAGGTCACAGGGCTCTGTGTTGGGGCCAATCAAGTTCTTCCACACCGAACTTCGATGTACCTTTTCCAAGTACACTACAGACTTGAGGTGCTTTCACAGGTGAAAATCATGTGGGTGTATTTTTGTTTAGAATTAAAAAAACTAAACTAAATGTCTATGAAATATCTTTGAGGTCATTTTGCAAAATAAAAGTGTTAATTCGCCCTTCATTTGGGACACCCTGTGCCTGTGTCTTTTTAGAACTTGTTTTGTGCACTAGGGCACGGCCATTTTGGAATAGAAATGGGCCTTCACCAAACTGTTGCCACAAAGTTTAGTGACATATAGCATTGTCCAAGATGTCTTGGTATACTGAAGCATTAAGATTGCCCTTCACTGATTGATTGAAACACCTGAATTCAATAATTAATAGGTTTGGTCAAATCTTTTGTCCACATAGTGTATGTGTTATGATGTGACCCTCCAAATGAGGATGTTTTTCAGCACTAATCTGGTGCAACATGACACGCCTCACCTTTGCCGTGGACGCTGCTGAAGTCGTTGACGCCGCAGCCTCCGTCAGCCTGCTCAGTGTTTTTGAACCGATCTCCATCTTGCTTGCTCCAGCTCAGGAGTTTACTCATGTTCCGTCCTATTTCCATCGGACTCCTTGAATTCTGAAAGAAAAGTTTGTCAAAATAGTATTAACATTATAGCATCACAAAACAAGCTCCACACTCGCACGTGATGAACTGATGATGTCGGCACATCTGGAGTTACACGTGTAATTTTTAACATTTTGTTCCTTTAATGGTCCCGTATTTTTCTATTTCTCTACTATTTTAACTTCCTTAATGCATCATTTCTGTAAATGGGGGAGGGGCTTGTCCTATATGAGGTCACAATTACCAAAGGAAAAAGGCAACACCAAAAAAAAAAAAAAAAACAGGAAATGCTTGTTTTTCTCACTTGTTTGTGTGTGTACATCTGAATGATTAAAATGTATAGTTTGCATATTAGCTAAAAGATTCAAATTATGTACTTTTTCCTGGTACACAACAGCCTTCAGGTGGCCCCACAAGGGGAAAATCAACTAGAAGGAGAACTCTCTGTATATAAACTATGAAATGTCATGGAGGACATTATGCAATACTTTCATTGGTCTTTCGGCTGCTCCTGGCATTATTATGCAATACAAAGGTGTTAATTCGCCCTGCGTTTGGGACACACTGGGCCGTGTGTATCCTTGTTGAGTGCAAAAAAACTCGGCTTTTTTGGACTCTTTTCTTTTGGTTTCCTGATCTTGTATTACATTACATTGCTCCAATGGTAATTTCACAGTCAATGCAAAAAAACCAACAATAATAATAATAATATAATTTTTTACACATAAACACAAGCTGCCTATCATGAGTCACTTTGGATGAAAGCATCTGACAAATGAAAAGCGTTCTAAACAACAACTTAATTCTACAGGTAGCAAAATGAAGGATTAAGGAAAATTAAGTTATTTGCCTTGAGCATTTGCTAATACATTATTAAAGAAAGAGACGTTGCATTTACGTTGGTTTAAAGATTTGCTAGTCACATTATCTCCTGGCCTTCCTGCGTCGTGTCACTTCACAAATGATGGTTTTCACAAACGGAAATGACCCTGAACATGCTGGAATCATTATCTTCCATCTTTGTTTTCTTTAATTATTTTTTTTTATGCACGCATCACTATTCCTCATTCCTATTTACTGCTTACCGTCAGCTGCTTAATTGTTTGAGGTTGCTTGAAATCTAGCAAAGTAAGCACAAGTTTATTTGCATCTAAATGAGGATGAATGAAGTGAACCGTATTAATTAGGATGAAGTAAAAATTTGTACCAAAAAAAAGTAAGGAAAAGAAACAAGCTCTGGATGTTGAAACAGGGTTTTTTTGTACATCAAAAGAAAAAAATCAGTAAAAGAGGTTTGATGTAAAAGATGAGGAGGACGTTACGGTATGTGCTCTTCCAAAGGACCTTATAATGCATTCGCACGGCTTTAATTTCCCATCTATATGCAGATAACAGAATTTGCAGAATTGTAACTGCCTTTACATCTGAAGAGAACAAGTAAACCAGCCGCCTGTTTTTGAATTTTTTTTTTATTCCAGTTTCATACACCGGAGAGCCTTTTCAGCACAAATCAATTCAAAACTTGACTCCTGCTATGCGAGTATGATTGAAGTCAAAAACCTTATGTTTCTTTGAACCATACTTACCTCGGCCCTGACACGCTCAAATTTAGCGGATCGATTCGGCATTCACGTCCAGACCCGAGTGCCAAAGGGGGGATTTAACAAAGGACAGCTTCAAGAAAAGCACTTATAAAAGGCATGAAGTGTTAGTCGTATATACGAGTGAATACAAATGTGGGGAAAAGGCGATTTAAGCCGGAGAAAAGGTTTAATCAAAATGTCATTTCATGTTTCTCTGTTATTCAGGAACCTAAAAGAGAAACCGCTGAAGTAATTTTACATGGTAAAAGAAAGGAATCTGGAAAGACGAGCTCTTCAGGTTTCAAGGTTATCAGTGAACTGTGACTCAGAAACCTTTCGATTTAATTAATTAATTAATTCATCTCTTACTAAATACTTCATCATGGGGTGTGATGGACTTTGGATCTTATCTCAGGAATAAACTAGGCATGAGGTGAGAATACAACCTTGATGGGATTGAAGTTCATCACAGGATAACATTCACACATTCGTTCATGCATAGGGGTAGTTTAGGGGTAGTTCCCCCCCTCTCCCTTCACAGTAGTTTTTGTTCTCTGTTCTCACTGATGTCATCGCATCTAAACAGCGATCTACTTCTGTATCTGATTCAATCCGTGCCTGAGTACATCACTCAAGTGGACACATGGAAACGGTTCCGGAACGATTGTGTTCTCACTGATCAAAATGAACCAGAGTTTGGGGTGAAGTGTTCTCGGAAACTATCCCGGGGCCCCTAATGTGAAAACACCCTTAGAGTTGAAGTTTAGCTATTAGTATGGTCTGTGGAGGTGAGAGGAAACCGGAGAACAATGTGTAAAACTTCTCACAGATGGTATTACGAGTTCATGAATGAACCCTAAACAAGTCAACTAAACAATCAATGTCTTTCTTTTTTCTTTCTCTTTCATATTTTAAATTGGCATTAACTTAACACAATTATTCATCTTACCTCATCGCACTGTTTTTTTTAATTTTCTTTAGTAAATTTTCTTTATTTATGGTAACGGTTGCTACGCTAATTAACATTAACAAAGCTTAAATTTTGGGAAACATGATTTTTTTTCTCTCAAGTTTCTCAAATCAGAGCTGAGACTCGCAAGCCGACTGGTTTAAACTTCACACTTCATCGTGCATGTCATAAAAACAATTCCGTAAACATTGCAAATTCTTTCATATTCCATATACATTCATGCAAATGATTTTGTACGGCTGTCTACTGTTTACTACGGTATCAGTTCCTGAGTCATCCGTGTTCATCAAAATGCAATGTACTGATTCTCTTCTGAATAGTTTCACAACCCAAATCGCCAGAACATCGGTTCACTGTTGACTCATGCAGAATAACACATCGATAATCCGTCGAGCTCATTTTCTGTAAATGTGTCGTAAACTGATGAATCAGTCCTATGTTTAAAGCCTTAGATCAACTAAGAATGAAGCATTTCTCTTGAATAGCGGGCTACCGTGGATGTGGTACGGACAACGTCACAGCAGGCGGGATAAGACACTCATTAGGGTTCCTCCGGCGTTGCATTGTGATGTGGAAAGTTTCAAGGTTTAGTAAGAATGTGCTGTAAGTCGCACTGCAGGTACACTTCTGCCTAAGGGAAGTTTCCTGTGTTTACATTTCTGACCTAGTTTTTGTTTATGCTGTCACATGTCATTATCATTTTCATTTCTGTATCGTGATGACGCGGCCTGTCGACAAATTACAGTAGATTCAGTGCAAAAAAAAGTGACTCCTGTCCAATTTTGTTCAAATCAATACTCAGCACACAGTAATGTCCATCTTTGTACTACTGACATCAAAATATAAATATATACAGTATCGCATGCAGGTAAAAGTGCAGCCTTGTGCATTTCCAGTCATCAAATATTAGCTGTAGTTTTTTATTTTGATCAGAAAATAAATCCACTGTGATACTGACCACACGCCTGTCCTAAAACAAGGATTGATTGTTTTGACGGCACCGACAGGCTCACCAACAGAAATATTTACTTTAGAGAGATAGCCTAAGGACTTCTGTACAAGTTAAAGGTTTTTGCAGGTAGTCCATAGTGTTTGTACAAATTGTTTTGCTCCAAAAAAAAGCTCGAAAAATGTGACTAAGAAAACCTTTAATTAACTGCAAATAATGATAACAAAACAACAACAAAATTAAATGATTTTTAAATCGTGCCCCTAAACATTAATACATTATTGCACCCTTAACAAGTGCAAAGTCACAAACTGCAAAATTCACAGTGTTATATTCATCAAAAAAAAAAAAAGAAAAAAATTTGGTTTAGAGAGCGAATAAACCTTGTGATTAAGCAGCACAGACAGTCCAAGTCATGCATGTAAACAAATACAGCTGATCATTTGTGAAATTCAAGCTGAACCTGACGAGTGACATATTGCAGATCTGTGGTTTATAATGCATGCAGATCTGCATCATGAAATATTCCTACATAGCGCTCGATCATTTTGGAATTATCTTCTTGTGTAGAGTTTTAGTTTAAAACATGTTACATCACATGTTGTTAAAAAAAAAAAAAACCCACAAAAAACTTCTTTTGCTGAAGTTACTTATCTTATAAATGCCTTATAAATATATATTTGTTTGTTTTTCATTTAAAAACCTCACACACTTTAAACACAACTTTTAAAACAACACACTCCTATTTAAACTTATTACAAAATTATAAAAAAGAGACTTAAATAACTGATTGTTGGAGAAATGAATTAAACTCACCGTTCAAGCAGAAAATGAATTACTGTAATCGTCACACTTGAAAGTCAAAATACCGGTCTGTCTGCGGATACAAAGAGTCAGGCTTTAATCTGCTCTCCAGCTGAAACCTAATCCCTTATGCAAAAGCACCTGGGTGTGTCTCTCTCTCACCTGCTCTATGATCCCGGGGCGGGAGGGCGGTGCTAGGGGCATTGAGTTTTTATTAATTTTTTTGCCAAAAGGCTGCTATTGTGTGTGTGTGTGTCTCTGTGCATGTGTGTCTGTGTTTATGTGTATGGTTGTGTAAACAAGTGACTCTTCATCCTACAGGTTAAAGTTACATAAACCGAACATATTTCTGCCAGAGAATCAATTTTATAATAAATTATTTTCAGTCTGCTTCACCTAATGGCTGTGTGGAAATAGCTAAAAGGACACGAGTCCTTACACTGCACTTAAGCTCTGAATCAAACCGGTAAAAGCACCGGATAATAGACGGGGATGTTTTTAAGAGCGTTTGAGGGGGTGGGGCTTGAGCGATCTGCAGAAAGAAACCAGGAACGCGCGTTATAACGCGTTATCGTTTCTATAGCAGCGGCTCATCCAGACAGCAGACGTTCCTCATAATCATGGTTTCAGACCCTTCTGGAGTCTGCAGAAGTAAAGCACACTTCACACTTCCTCGGTAACATGACAAACTGAACCGCAATTCTGTCTTTTTACTATGACTTCAAGAAAAACAACAACAACAACAACAGCAAAAGTGTTAAACGTAGCTGTTAGTGGATAAAATGCACAAATTGCTCATTTTAAATCCCTTAAAACCCAAGATCTGTGCCGGCAACACAGCGAAACTGTATGTCCTTATATGGAAGCACTGCTGGTGTGTGTTAACAGGGAGGCTTCACACTCCAAACTGTGTATTTGGGTTTTGGGATACGTCCAGTAGAACAAAAGTTATCATTACTTTTATAAAATATACAAAGAATATGGGAATGACGTCACAAAAATGTTGAACTTTAGAAAATTATAAAATTTGCATATTAATATTACTATTATTTGATCACATAAACAACCAAAAACAACCAGAAAAAACATGTGATCATGTCTATCTGTGCTATTTCTTTTCCTCCATTACCCATTTCTGAATTTCTTGCTTAGTCATGTTTGTACACTTGGATAAAATGAGGTTTATCATATCAGCTGAAAAACAGGATGTCACTCTATACAGCACAATCCTGAGGCCTATATATATGTTTATTATAATATATAATGTATCACTATAATATTTATCACGTTTACAAAACAAATGTTGTTTGAGATGCTCTGAGCTTTTAGAGCAATTAAACTGTAATTGTTGGCAAACTGCTGTGATACGAGAGGAATAAATCACTTTACATGTACTGTAATGTATTGCTATATTCTTGAACATGATTAATTTTCTCGCCAACCTGATTTCTGTAACAAGACGCAATTATTTTAAAGGATAAAAATAACCTGGGAAAAAAAAAAAATTTGTTATTAACAAAGAAAATCAGCTGTTATGTTTAGCATTGTCATAGAAACTAGGGCAAGGTGGTTCATCCAGTGCTTTATTTGTAATGGGTGTGTGTGTGTGTGTGTGTGTGTGTGTGTCTGTGTGTGTGTGTGTGTGTGAGAGAGAGAGAGAGAGAGAGAGATGCAGACATACATGACTGGTTTCTCTAATTCTGGTTCTCTATAAAACCAAACGTACCGGAATGTCTATATTAAACCTTTCTGATTGACAGGACTTCATACCACACACACACACACACACACACACACACACACACACACGCACACACACACTGGCATTAAAAACAATATCACAAATACACTGAAATGAATTCACCCGGGATGAGAAATCATATCTGGATTTCATGCATCAGAGACGCCAGAGACCTCAGCACAACTGAATATGAGAAATTTTGTCACACACAAAGATTACATTCTATTTTTGATTTTTTAAATTTGAGGTCATCCTGATTGTGGATGATTACAGTCTGGTTTCTGGGGAAACGGCTCAACTGATCATGTCTGGAAGTATGAGGGGCGTTCAAGTCAAACTGGGACTTCTGATGAAATTCATGGTGAATGAAGACACTAAAGCTAATTGGCATTTCCAGAAGACATTGAGTACAGTGCGGTGATGAGACACTTAGTCTCAGTAAAACATTTAAATGGTACAAAAGCTTTAAAGAAGTCCATACGTCTGAGAACGACGATAATCCTGGCCGAGGTGGCTCGGAACTCATTGCAGTCGTTCACGTTCAGCGAGTGGAACGTCTCATCCTTGCAAATCAATTCACCACCACCACTTGCACGTTCCACTTGGACTCAACTGGGAGTTATTGCCACATCCCTGTACAGCCCTGACCAAAGGCATTAAAGGAGTTCCTGAGAGGCCAGTGTATCAGACGTGAATCAGACAGGCAAAACTTTCTCCCTTGATGGTGTCCAAGCACTAGTGAAACACTGGGATAAGTGCATTAGTGTAGCAGGGGATTATATAGAGAAATAAAGGGAGTTTTTACTCTCAGAACTGTGTTGTGTTTGTTATTGTTAGGTTTTATAACAGGATGAGAACCCCCTTATTGTGCTTCCTGACTCCTCATGCAGTAACACGTCCTAAAGCCTGCATCCAGACGAATATACATCCAAACAGCTCGTGTCTGTCGAACCCTTTTGTTTAACTTTTCAGTTTCCTATCGTCTGTCTGTTAACGACTGGTTACATCACGTTCACATTACGGCATTTGGCAGACACCCTTATTATTTTTATCTAATTTTTATCTCAATATACATCTGAGAAATTGAGGGCCTGATTCAAGGGCAACTTGGGACCTTGTGGGACCTTTTGAACCGTAATCCAACCAAGCAACGAAACAAGCAACAATTCTTTTTCTTTTAATTAATCTTAAACAATCCGGACTCTCTTCTATGTTAAACCAATCATTTTTAAGTTTATCCCAAGTCCCGTTTTGACTTGAACACGCCTTGTAATTTTTTATGCTGAGCTCTTCAGTCTTCAGACCCGATTTAAGCAAAAATAATTAAATAATGTCTGGATAATACAGCTCAGAGAAAGGGCATTGTGCTTGAGGGATTTTAAATTATTTTTTTTAAATATTATAATTATAATTATATTTTTTTCCATGTTTGTATTGGCCGGGGTTTGAACAAACCAATTACCCCCCAAATATTTGCCCAAATTATGTCTCCCGGAAATTATTTCTTTTTGTACCCTCGGTATAATTCCCCATGATGCTGTTAAAAGGTCAAAACCAAAATGACGCACCCGTTTGAAAAAATTTAAGTGCGCCTTCTTCATGACAACACGCCAGCACATTCAGCTCACAAAACAGTGAAAGGGTACGAACTTCTGCCTAATTCCTCCCTGCTCCCCCCCGACCTTCCACCCAGTGACTTCTTCCTCTTTCATCACTTGAAGAAATCACTTCATGTTTGATGACGAGGTGATTACAGAGGGGTTGAACTTTCCCTCAAGAGGCAAAAAGAAGGCTTCTTCAAAGAGTCTCCACCAGCTCATCTGTCGTTTGGAGAAGTGTTTCGCCTTAGCTGGAGCATATATAGAGAAGGACTAAATTCACAACCAACATTCGTTTTCATTACCTAATTTTTTCTTTGCAATAAAAACAATTTTATGACCGCTCCTCATATAATGTTAGTAATTTCTAAATAAACTGTTAACGAAAGATCTTTGAATTTTATCCCTGATGGTATGCAAACTTTTGCTGATGTACTGATGCAATGTGCAGCATTTTTCCATGAGTAAAAAATAAGTGCTAAAACTAGGTAAAAATCGATAATAAATGAAATCCGTCTGGAAATTCTTAAAAAAAAAAAACGAACAAAAAGTGAAATAAATAACTCCTTACAGAAACATTCCCCGTGGTAACGATTGGACAACGATTTTTCCTGTATGTTTATTTAATGAGGCGCCGAGTCGGGGGAGTGTCCCATGTCCTTACATATGGAAGAGCTGTTGCTATAGGAACGCTAAAATGATATGAACGAGCGCATTCTTATCCACCTGTGATCCAAATGAGAGCTGGCACTGGTGTCAGAGCTGCTGGAGAGAAAACTAATCAACAACCACACGCCGGTCTAAAAAGAAAAAAGTTAATCATTGATTCTGTAAGCTTTTTAAAAACATTAAAAGATCGATTCTGAATTTTGACAAAGACGAGCATGTTAACGGCGGTGTTGCTCATGCCGGTCGTTCTGGGATTAGTACCGCTGCTGTTAACAAATTACTAACAGTGCACAGGTGTTTTGTTGTCTAATTGATACATCACAAATCCTATTAACAGCGTAATGACAACAACAAAGGCTCTCCTATTGATCTAATGGCATGGTGTATTCTAAACCTATCCACCCGGGGCTATAATGCAGTTTGTTCCGGTCTAACAGTACAAGCACTTCACTCACTTTAATAAAATCCAGCCGCGTATCGAGCTGGAAAAGACGAAGGACACCGACTGCATCGAGAGTGCCACACGTCCTCGGTTTAATCTCTTCTTTTCACTTAGAGCTTGAGAAAGGACGAGCGCAGGCTGTGTGATCAGTGAGGCACTGCGAGGATGAGAAGAAGAAGAAGAAGGACAGATCTGGGATGGCTCTCGTTAAAGAGAGAGAGAGAGAGAGAGAGATGCAGAATCCTGAATCGAATCCTGAAAGGTGACACATTTCTTTATGACAAGATCATAAGTCATCTGCTTATATGTATCTGTGTATAACTTATTACAATCCATCCTTGATACACAGTCTCTGATTGGCTGCTGGAGTTAGAGGAGGAGCCAGTGATTACAGTGCAGAACCGGGGCGAAGAGGGAAAGTGTCACTCTGCTAGAGGAATGCTCCGGAGAGCAGAGCAGGTGCACTACTTCAGATTCCTGCTCCTTCACCTTCTTTTATCTTTTACGTCATTGGTCACTTTCTCTCAACCTTAGCTCTCTTTGTCAAGGCTCTCTGCGTCTCCTTAGATGCTTTTCTTCATCCTTCGAATGCTGCTCTCTCACCTTGGTACGCTCGGGGAGGAAAGTGTGCGAGGGTTAAATAATAAAAGCAGCTGAAAAATCTTGCCAATGCTGGAGGATGACACGGTGCGCAGAGAAGAAGCATCTCTTTTTAGATTTAAAAGAGATTTAGATGGAGGACATTGGTGCGGAATAAAACATAAAACTTAAATGAAGATGGAAAGCAGAGAGCCGTGGTGAGGATATCCTACAGACATGAACATCTCTGAGCACCACGGGCTGCACCATGCCCACCGGAACCTCAGCCTGGGCGTGCAGATCGGAAACAAAGCCGTCTCCGGGGAAAGGAGCTCTGCATCTGGGTGCTATGAGCAGCTGTTGATCTCCACCGAGGTCTTCATTACGCTAGGGTTGGTCAGCCTTCTGGAGAACATCCTGGTAATCACAGCCATCATTAAGAACAAGAACTTTCACTCGCCCATGTACTTCTTTATTTGCAGCCTGGCAGTGGCTGACCTTCTGGTGAGCGTATCGAACGCAACGGAAACGGCAGTGATGGCGCTGATCACTAACGGCAACCTGACCATCTCTGGAGACGTGGTGAAAAGCATGGACAACGTATTCGACTCAATGATCTGCAGCTCGCTCCTGGCTTCCATTTGGAGTCTCCTGGCCATCGCCGTGGATCGCTACGTCACCATTTTCTACGCCCTGCGCTACCACAACATCATGACTCAGCGCCGGGCGGCAGTCATCATCGTATGCATCTGGAGTTTCTGCTCAGCATCTGGCGTACTCTTTATCATTTACTCCGAGAGTGCTACGGTCCTCATCTGCCTTATCAGCATGTTCTTCACCATGCTCACGCTCATGGCATCGCTCTACGTGCACATGTTCCTCTTGGCGCGGCTTCACATGAAACGCATCGCCGCCTTGCCGGGGAACGGCCCTGTGTGGCAGGCGGCCAACATGAAGGCCGCGGTGACGCTCACCATCCTGCTCGGAGTGTTTGTCGTGTGCTGGGCACCGTTTTTCCTCCACCTCATTCTCATGATCTCTTGCCCCAGGAACCCGTACTGCGTCTGCTTCATGTCGCACTTCAACATGTACCTGATACTGATCATGTGTAACTCTGTGATCGACCCACTTATCTACGCCTTCAGGAGTCAGGAGATGAGGAAGACCTTCAAGGAGATCTGCTGCGGCTGGGCATCGGGATGGAGCTGCAACTGGAGTTGCGTCGGCTTTAACGAGCGGCTCAACAGCTATTAGGTCAAAGATCACAAAGAATAAAGACGCACGAAATAACCTGACCCGAAAGCTTTTACATCACTTGTTTGACTTTGAATTGTGTATTTTGTGTATATTGAAGTTTTTAAATTTATTTCTGCCTTTCCTGTCCTTTCCAAGAGGTGGGTTATGTTTGCTCTAAAATCAGGATCAGGGTACCTTCATGATTCAGAAGAAAAATCAATGCAGTCTTGCAGGGATGACCTGGAATCATCGTGATTAGTCGTTGTAACATATCGATTGAGGTAACTGTGGACTTTGTGTCAAACAGCCAGCTTCTTCTTAGTGCCTAGATAATGTCTTAACCCTCATCATCTCTCTGCTTAGATTTATTCGCCGTAATCAAATGATGGATTTATATTGTGTCGTGAAATGGCCGTGGCTCGCTACGCCACCTCAAGCTCAAGTCCTTGCTTTTGAAATCCAGACTGTAATACTGTGTATCACTGTGTAGAATATATTAATGACTAATAAACCCTCGTTAAAAAATAACACCTAATAATCCATCATGGTTATTTTGTTTCACATTAGGACATGAAAGGAAACCAGCAATAGTGTTCGTGAGCATTGCGAGGACTCTGTGTGTTCGCTGTTTTTACATCAAGATTTGATTATTCATTCCTGAGGTAAGATGGCAGGGTGTGACACAGGCTAGCGTGTTTAGTCAGTCAGGATGGGATGCACGGATAAAACCCAGGGTTGTGATGGGAAAATAATCAACAACGATGTGGTGCGATGCAGCGGAGTCTGTCCTGAAACTTTCCACCCTGAAAGTGATTCTTATTTTCTACAAACAGCAAGCCAGAGTTGGGAGGTAACCAAGTACATTTTCTTTGTCCCTGTCTACTTTCATGTATCTTGACCACTGTTGGGGGACATTACTTTTTAAAGTAACTAATTACATTACAAAATTACTGTCGTTAAAATGTAATCAGTTACATTACAGCCTTACTTTCTGATTTAAGTAACTTGTTCGATTACTTTTTCTTTGCAGAAAATGAAAACTCCTTTGTGATTCCTCATGCATGTTGTTTTAATCAAGACCTTTATAACTATTCTACCATCATCAATCAACGAAGTTTGGCCCATAATCTGTTAACTACTAATACCCCTATCTCACCTAAGCGGTTTTGTGCGGTGGCCATTAGTACGGTTCATCATGATTCACCGCGAGTTTTGGTGCTGTGATTAGGTTTCCATCTTTCCGCGGGTCGGTCCTTGCAGATCTTGCAGAACTCTGGGAACGTCGGGCGGTCACTCGCGGCGGCTCACAGTGTCTAACACCGCTTCTCACCGCGAGTCAAATCGCATCGGTGAGATAGGGGTATAACAGCAGGAATAAAAGAGGGGGTTATCGGGGGCGGGCTTGTAGGACGACTTTCACACACACGCAATAACGGAATGACTGCTGCCTTGCTCACGGATTACATAAATTGTCTGAATAACAGATTACATTTTTGAAAACATAACTAAATAACTGTTCTATTTAAATGGCGGACCTAACACGTTAGATTACTCGTTACACCAAAAATAATCCGAGTACTCTAATGTGTTACTCTGTAACGCGTTACACCCAACATTGATCTCGACTTCACTCAAGTAGTTTTATTAGTGGATCCTTTTTTTTTTTTTTACTTTTACTCCATTACATCCTACATCAAGCATCTGTAGTCTTGCTTAGGGCTCCACCAGGTTGCCATTGTTGGGCCCTTAACCCTATCTGCTCCAGGGGCGTTGTATTATCTCTGACCCCATTTATGCTGGGATGTATGAAGAAAGAATTTCACTGTGCTGTAATGTATGTGACAAATAAAGTCGTAACTTAACTACATTTCTAACCGCAGTGGCGTGTCAGTGTAGTATCTGAAGCCCTTCCTTTGAGACAAGACTAATAACATAAAAGGTAACTGAAGTGGAGAAGTGGAGCTGGTTTCAGACAGCGACAAAAACAAAACAACACATTCACAGTCAGGATGGAAAGAGAGAGATTTTTTTAAGTACGGAAAAAGCCCTAAACTCCTGTGATATTTGAAGGTGAGCACTTCTGTACTTTTACTCAAGTAATTTGTAGTAAATTGAGGACTTCTACTTTTTCTCGAGTAATCTTTGCCCCAGGGAGTCTCTACAGTACGTTACTCAAGTGCAGGATTTGTGTACTTTTCCCAACTCTGACAGCAAGTGTTTTATTTCTCTATATAAAAAAAAGAAACATCAGCATGTACCGCACATTTAACATTGCGGAGCGTCCACAAAACAAATCAGTCCTGCACCAATTATGAACAGTCACTCCATCACCAGCCTAAATAACAGCATCTCTTAATATAAAGTTAATATGTCACTAACAAAATCTAAAACCTTAATGTTACAGCTTCACTTCTGATTGATATGCTGGAGAATCCATCCATAAAAAAATTCCTCACAAAACCTCACCATACCTTAAAAAAAAACTTCCTCATTTCAGAAACCAATATAACGCGAGTCACATGTTTCAAGAAGTTTCAGTCCTGCGCATGACAGCGTCTTCCTTACACCAGATAGAACTAATCTCAGCTAATCATCAGCCGTGCGTGAGTGAAAGTGGAAACACTAGTACTGTATGTGACAGGAGGACACGAGGACAGGAGGCTCTCCACGACCAGGGATGGGAAGATGTGTAATACAGTGGGATGTTGTTTCTATAGTAACAGGTCATTAACTAGGGCTCGGATGTTGGACACATATTTATTTATTTATTTATTTAGCTTTTTCATTCATGGGGCATCTCAAAACCTTGAGAAGCTTGAGAACCTTCTGCCTGAACGCTGAACAACCTTGAATTTTATTAGGTTTGGTGAGAATCAGGTAACAAAAGTGATGTGTTTAAATGGAATACAGCAAATAAACAAGAGATTAACATCCTGTACTTTTGGTGTAAAGGATTCTGATGGTTCAGTAAAATTATTATAATATGCCGTTAAGTAAGATGCGATCCAAAGAGATGTTTGTAATCTTTTTACATTAAACACACATTCCTCATTTGTCTTTTTACTGTTTAACTAACAAGTGTTGGAGCTTTGTCCTTCACACTTTATACCGAACTCAATAAGCCCAAAATAGCACAATTCACTGCTTACATTTATCATTAGTAGAAAGTTTTAGTCCAATCGAAACTATTCTTGCGGTAACCATGGGAACGCTGAAAAGCTGGATGCTTCGCTGATGAGAAATTCCACAATTTTCGAGAATTGAACAGAAGCCAAAGAGGAGGAAGAGATTTCAATACGGTAAAGGATAAAACGGTATAGACGATGAGTGAGTGAGTGCTTTCTTTTTTAATTCTTTATTAACTCCTTACTAAGTGTTGGCTCCACTGGTTAAGGCTCTGAGTTAGTGACCGAAATGTCGGGTTTGAGCCCCAGCACTGCCAAGCTGCCAGTGTTGAGCCTTTGAGCAAGGCCTTTAATCTTATCTGCTCCAGGGTCGCTGTATCCTGGACGAACCTGCGCTCTGACACCAGATTCCTTTAGACAGTTAAGATACCTACTGTAGATAACAACCTAGAGCAGCCGATCCCAAACTTAACAAAGCTGCGAATCCAGTTTGAAATGGATAACAAATTGAACACTGATAACATCACATGACCTTGTTTTTATTACTTTTGGTTACTTTGTAATGGTAAATACTAAATCAGAAATAATTTATGGGAATTTTAAACCTTACTACAAAACTGGAAAGTAAAAACTTTTAATTAATTAATTCATTCATTCTAAACTAGATGTGCTTATGACTTTGTTCATGTGGAATAATTCTTCTTCTTCTTCTTCTTCTTCATCTTTCGGCTATTGCACACTCATAAGTAAAAAATTTCTGTTGAATTTTGGAAGTTTTTCCGTGTTACCGTGAAGTGCACAGAGTGAAGGTATGAGATCACGTTTATTAAGTAGATTTCAATTGCACTCGCATAAGGGTGTATTAAAAATGTACAGCGCCATCTGTTGAATTTTGAGAGGAACATAATTATTCCTAAGTTGATTTTTTTATTGATGGCGTTTTCCATTTAAAGTAGCATGCCTTCTCTTCCCGTGGGCCGACTGCGATGAAACAAAGACAAACAGATGAAACAAAGACAGACAAAAATTCCCAAAACCATCTTGATGTGTCCTGTTACTCGTCTTATGTCCCCGCCAAATTATTTTTTCACAAATATCTTCATGTACAGACTTTACAGCTTTATTATACGTATAGAAGATGATGACCTTGGTACTCTTAAGGCCCACTAGGAAAACAATGACCTACAGTATACATTATAACAGTCTTACTTACTGTATGCTTAAGCAGCTATAACCATTCATCCCCCCAACATCTTAATCTTTTTCTTTTCTTGAAGTTAACAAGCTTTCATGTGAACTTAAAAAAAAAACCTTCTTTCCTGAAACATCTGAAAACTTACATTTACAGACTGTTACAGAGCGCTAACACTAGTGATGTTCACGTACATGCCCCTGTTACCATAGAAACGATAGCATATTAGACGGAGCGCATTAATATACTGTACACACATCTGTGCTTTATAGCTGCACTTCTGCTATAGAGAATAAATGAACATCGTCTGAATCGGGGATTCGACAGCAGTGAGGTGTAATGTGTGAGAAGTCGATCCTTTGACAACAACTGTTAGAGCGTTTTTCTTCATCTCCACCCACATATTCTCTCTCACTCATTATACTGCAACAGCTGTTCTCTTTCTCTCTCTTACACAAACACACACACACTGATTCCTTCAGCATTACACGCACTAATAAGTTCTCATTGAGGTTCTCGCCAGCAGTGACCTATCGATCTCCTGCTTGCTGCATCGCCTCTGCAATTTTCCGAATGACCTCTGGGTGACCTTCTGTACACGAATAGTGGATGCACACACACATATATACACCCTGGTAAGGACCTGACCAACACCAGCTTCTGCTTATAATAAAATTACAATTCCTCAGGAGGGTGTAACAGAGGTTTGTGGTAAGTGTAATAAGTGTTACATCATCCTGAAGAATACGTATCAAAAGTTCCTGGTTACTTAAGAAACTTTAAAAGCATTAATGGTTCCTTCAATCTCTTTACAGTGGTACCCGCCCCACTGAAATTTTGCAAGAAATGAGCCTCAGCATAACGAAGCATTTTCGCCTTATGAGCGACTGAACCGAACCGACCGAAGTCACGCGTACGACCAGGAGACGCTCAAAGCATGTTTGCTTCGTTGGAAAGACAAGCAAAGTGAGTTCACATTTTTTTTGGTGTTTTTTTAGCTTTTTGTGCAAGATTTACTGAAAACGTAGCACCGCGGGTCCCAAGAATGTTATCAAGGACGGTAGCAAAGAAAAGGGAGCCGCTTTCAGGTTGGTTTTTAAAGCAGCCGGTGCTGAGAGGAATCATAAATTAAGATTGAGGTTTAATGTTTATTCATTTCATATTTCATTTAATTTACGTGTCTTTTCTAAACATTTTAATTGTTTTTATATGCAACAAATATTACCACATTCTCTTTCTCACTCTCTCTATGTCTCTCTTTCCCTTTTTTCCTCTCTTTCTCCCCCTCCACTTTCTGGTTTGTCTCCGGATGAACATCTATACAATTTCCACTCTTTGTTCTCCCGGATTTCACCGGAACATGTTAAAGTAGTTTATGTTCTTTGAAGTGACAGATGTACATGACACCAGGCGTCGGGCCGAACATCAAACTCTACGGCCATTTTCATTGACTTGTACCATTGCGGTTAACTTTTGCACTCTACCTAATATTATTGATATTTCAGAAAAAATGTCAAAAGCAATGCATGCCTTCCTACTGTATCAGCCATGGTTGTGAAGGTCAGAGAATGCGAACGGAGAGCACACTCAAGCATTGTGTTCCCACTGATCGAAATGAACCAGACTTTTTTTGGGGATCAATTGTTCTCACTAATGATCCTGGAGCCCTAATGTGAAAAACACCCTGAAACTCTCTTTTTAATAAACTTTCTGATCTCATCAGTCCTGTTGGTCTTCTCAGAAATCTCTGTGTACACATGGCACGCAGCAATCGTTGTTACACAGGGTGATGCATTGCTGAGGACCCCATCCTCTAGTAATCCCACAGACACACACACACACACACTCATAGATCACAGAGAATTTAGGATCCATGGAGAAAATTCCACCAAGAACAAGAAGAAAATGCAAACATCTCAGACACACACAGACACAGACTCACCGGAGCTGAGTTCCAAACCCCCAACCCTGGAGACGCAAAGCGACAATGCAAACCATAGAGCAACTGTTCAGTCACCAATTTTCTCTTTATTTGTTATTGTCTACTTTTAGAAAGTTCAACAAGACCTAACATTATGTGGAACAACAGGTCAGTGAGTACACAACGGAACCGGCATCCGTCCCATCACAAAGACACAGCAGGTTCCAGTCTGGCAGCTGCAGCCTAAAGTCTCCACTACATGGCGTGAATTACAGGTTCTGAGCAGAACCTCGCAGAATGATTCCATTATTTCTGTAATGCACTTTGACTCACAGAGAATGAGCTCTGACTATTACTGCACAAGAGCGCTGCTGAGTGGAAGCGCGACCGATGAGAGGACGTGGGATAATGGAACTGCAGATTTAAAAAGCTCTATTCTCTTTAGGCTGTGATGTTTTTTTATATATATTTTCTATGGAACTTCTTTTTGAAGCCTCGGCCTTGATGACGGGTCATTACAGGCAGAAATCACATTTAACTACTGCGGCTGTATATTTCCACGGTGGTACGTTCTCACCTTATTACCCACCTCCCCAACACACACACACACACACAGGAGTGGTTATTATATACAGTGACAGAACAAACAAAAGATGAAAAGCTATGAAATGACATTTGGATATGATCGCAATAAGTTTAAAGTGCGTCACTCCAGTTAGACGTGACTGAAGCGAATCCGCTGCGACACCAATGCAATTTACAGTAAGGTTGTATTGTTAACGCGCTCATAAATAATAATAATAATAATAATAATAATAATAATAATAATAATCCATTTTATTTCTATAGCACTTTTCACATCAACGCATCTCAAAGTAATTACATAAAAAGACATTAACACAAAAAAAACTAATTACAATCCTTGGCCTTAAAATTAATTATACCTAACGTTTCTATAGTAACAGCTCATTTACAGCAACTTGTACAGTAGGCGTAATTGGGTTTTAAAAAGAGAAAGATTTACATGGCCAAAATACAGTACTGTTACTAATTTCTTTTTATTTTTATAAGTTTCTAACTTTAGCCATTTAGCCGAGAGATGATTTTATATGAGCCCCAAAAATGGCCATTTTTCAGCGTTATACTGTCTCGCTTCAAACAATAATCATTTAAAATGGAAATTATTCATATTTTTCCATGAATATTGATACTTTAATTGGTGTGAGCGTCTGGAAGCACATGACCTGTAAAAATTGTTGCTTAAATAGTTTTTTGGTGAAAAAGCTTAAACAGCAAAAAAACCTGTAGTGTCCGTAACCATGTCAATTCCATTTCGCAATATCTTAATAATTTAGCATTTTAGAATAATACACTTTTTCAGGTTTATGTCTTTTCATGTGAAATCTAAATCAGTCAAGGTTCACCTGAATGACAGTTAAGATCGTTGAAAGATCTAAATTTAAAAAAGTAATGGACATTATGGACATAAAAGGGCATGAAATTGTATTTAGTAAATGTGTTTCTTTTTATCTGATAAAAATATAAATGTGTAGCATATTTACAAAAAGAGAAGCTTGGATACTTAAGAAGCGTTAAGTATTATGAAAAATGGTGTCATATGATCCTATCTAAAAATGCACTTTTTCACCTAGATGAGAATAAATCCATGTTTTGGACAATAATTAATGGGTTGCTTCAAAACCAGCCCCTCTAATGAGATAAAATATATAATAATAATTAGAAGAAGAAGAAGTGCAAATTTGCAACTGTGCAAATACTATTAATTGTGCAAAGTGAGTTTGTGCACAATGGAATAATATACTAATAATAATAACTGACACTAACTAACTGTAAACTAATAATAATACTAATAATTAATACATAAACTTCTTTGCTCTGACGTTATCAGAAAAGTTCCAGCTTTTACTCTGACTGTTACAAAGCACTGACACTGGAGACTCATTCCATAAAGAGCTGTTACTATAGAAACCATATTGACACCTGAGCGACTGCGCTGCGCTGTAAGGTTGCTATAACATAACTGATGACAGGAACTGTGATAAAGTATAAGAGGATTACAAAATTTATGCATTTTTTTTTTTTATTATTATTTTTTTTTTTTTTTACAGGACCACCTGAAGTGTTTGGTCTAAAAGATGGAAACAAAATTCTGACTTCAAAGTCTCACAGCATATTACTACAAAGCTAACTAAGAACACAAAGCACCTGGATTATGTTTATAATCTTTTCCTAGGCAGCTCTTTCCACGAGTGAATCACATGAACACCCTGACCTGGACCCCCGCGATGCGTGTGCGGCGCTCAGAGAGAGAGATTAGCGTTCGGTCTCTGCAGCTCAGAGGTGAGACTCCACACAGAATGAAAAAGCAATAATAAATAAAAAGGATGTTGACATACCTGGGTTTATTCAGTGCACACGTATATACAAACACACACACACCAAGTCTTCATGCTCTACGTGGAGAAAACAAAGCTGGGGACTGCGTTATACAGGAACAGGCTTTGCCGTTCTCGGGCATTGCACACTCGCAGAACTTCCAGTCTTTCACTGGAACACGTCGCTTCCTGAGATCGAACCTGAATTTTATTTTTCTCGCAACTCGTTTCCTCACCGGCGTCTGGTGACGTCCATCGGCCCTTGAATGAGAAGCTGATCTCAACATCTTCAGTTCTGACTTCCTCACACGCTACAGGGCTCGAAACAAGGAAGTGGTTTTATTTTTCTGACAAGTGCCACAATGGTGAAAAAAAAGATGTAAAAAAACAGGAAAAGGTGGCCAAGCTGAGCTCAACTGGCACACGGAGAAGCACTTGTGCGTCCTGCAGGTCTTGTTTAAACTTTAAGGCCGATGCTAATGGCATTGTGGTGTTTAGGCTCAGACATGGTAGTGGGCTAGCAGGTTACAGGGTTCATTCATTTAAAAGAAAAAAAAAGCTAAAAAAATATATTTTGGATTACTGTGAAAAAAAAATAGTCAATACTTCCTGTAAGGAGTCTCCAGTGTCAGTACTGTACCCATCATAGTTGATGCTTGAACATAGACATTTGTTCAGATGCTTTTATAGACATTTGCAGGACAGAGATGTTCATGTTTCTTTGCGGTTTCTCGGTAACATGACAAGTTTTTTGTTTAGTTTTTTTTCTCGTTTAAAATAAAACGTGAGGCTGGAGAAAAAAAGGGGAACAAATATATCTGTTATGACGTCAGTGATAAGTAAGTCAGAACTCAGCTTTTTTTGTTTGTTTATTGAAACACTTTTATGTAAATTTCCTTTCACTGTACAGGGTTGTAGGGAGCCTGGAGACTCTACCAGGGGACACGGGACACTAGGCAGGTGGACACCCTGGACAATCCGTTGTAGGACACACATTCACACACTACGGGATATTTGGAAACAGCAATTAGATGAATCTGCATGTCTTTAGACTGTGGGAGGAAACCGGTGTACCCAGAGGAAACTTTACCAAGCACAGGGAGAACATGCAAACTCCACACACACACACACACACACACACACACACACACACACCCTGAGGCGGGAATCGAGCCCTCGACCCTGGTGGTGCAAGGTGACAGTGCTAACCGCTAAGTTACAAAAATAACCTTAAATAAATAAAATGTCATGACCAGCAATGTTGATGTTGTTAAAGGTTACAATAAAAATTGATTTGTGTCTAACAGTATTTCAGGTCAGAAAGAGCAAAAAAATTTTAATTTTTACTTTTGGATTAGTCTCTGATAGTTATAGTTCTCCTTTTGTATAAAAAAATATCTGTATAAATTGTGTTGTTACTCCTCTACAAGCTGTAAATCAATAAGTAAAACAAGGAGTAAAAAAAATGGACCAAAGACAGATGATTACTGTATAAGAATGTAAGAAATAATAATAATAATAATTGAGAAATTACTGCAAAGCGTGAAATCATGAAATTAAATCATAGATATATAAATAAACATCATCATCATCTATCAGTTCAATTTTGAGGACTACTTTAATACAAGTATTACTCAGAATTGTAATATAGTCTAGATGAAATGACTGTGCACTGAAATGATGATGATGATGATGATGATGATAATAATAATAATACACCAGCCGACCCAAAAAAAAGGGGGAAAAAAAGAATTCAGAAGAAGGGTCAAATTATTGGGCTGCATCAAGCAAAGAAAACAACTAAGGAGATTTGAAATGATTGGAAATGGGTTAATTGTCAACACATTATTAAAACCTGGAAGGGCAGCACTGATCTGTTAACCTTATGGAAGAAACACACACACACACACACACACAATGTGATGAGAATTCACAGGATTGGGACTTCTTGTGTGTCCATAAGAAAACCAGTTGTTAGTGAGACTCATCAGAAGAAAAGGCTTCAGTTTGCTAGAGATCATAAAGACTGGACTCTGGAGCGATGGAATGTTTTTTTGTGAATAGTCATCTGCTTTGCAGTCTTTCCAGCTGCATTCTGTGACTCTAGTGCTGCTGATTAGTGTTTAGACCCAAATGTGAGTCACATGACTTTTTTTTCCCAGCCAGATATCGGACAATGTCCTCAAAGTCCAGTCTTTGGACCAGTTTACTTTCAATGAAGTGTTTGGCGAGTACGCTGTTAGACTGTTTCCTCCATCTCAATACATATCAACTGTACTGTCAGTTATACAGGGTGGGTGGAAAGCAACTAGGCATAAAATAATTGGTAATAAAGTCCATATTTCTCATGCAAATGTACTGTATTACACAGGAACATGAAAGCAAATCTTTGAATATCCTCGTAGGCGTCAACCAGTTTCCTTAACCGGCCGGAGATGAAATGTGCAGTCCTCCGAAGGAGGTTGTTCCTCTGGGTTGTTGCTGAGAACCTCCAGAATCCGTGCCTCCAAGTCCTCCAGTGTGTCCTCCAGCATTTTCCAGGATGATGGCTGGGACAAAGCGGAGAACAGGACAAAGCCTCACACACTGGAGAAATATGAACGTTATTACCAATTTCTAATGCCTAGTTACATTACGTGTATCAGTATAATATCATTAAGTCAATTGTAGACCTTTGCATGCCCCCTTCGAGACTCGGGCAGGGGTGATCTGTACCCTTTGACCCGTCCCAATCCACATGAGAAGTGATGACATAATGTTACTGAAGATGTTTTATTGCTTTGACACATCACTCTCTCAGCATTCCATGTCGCCTTAATTTTAATTGCATATTGATTTTTTTCCCCACCATTCCATCCTCAGCATTTAAGAATACAGACAAAAGATGAAGTCATTGTGCCAAAGGCCGTACACCTACAAATCGAATCCTAATTTCACTTTTCAGTGAATGATAACTCAGCTCGTGGGCTTAAACGATACGCATGAGCTCATCCTTTCTGCAAGCGACTCATCCGGTTCACGCAATTAATTACGACCCATAAGCGAGCAGGACCTGAATAAAATTCATCCATTAGAGCGCGGCCGTCTCAGACGTGCGCCGAAAATGAAGCGTTTCGGGTCTTTATCAGCAACCTGCCCGTGCATCATTGGCATTCATTGCAAACATGCACGCTGTTGTACACGCGCGATATGCTCAAAGCAGAACCTGCTGTTCTCATTCGATGACCCGCGTCAGCTCTTTAAAGAGGAAGAAAATCCTGAAGGCTCGTTCAGGGAAAGTGATGTGAGGATACATTGCTGTGCCTCATCACCGAACCCGCGAGCGATTGTGAGCGTGAAACGTGACTCAAAATCATATTTACTTGCTTTTCAATTTCATCCAGCTGTTAGCACGCCTTCACTGATGCGTCCTGCTGAGAGAGTTTCCACCGTCTGACCAATGAACAAGACAGATATACTCAGTAAATAAGTCTTCAGTACAAAGAATAAAACTTTCAAATATAGGGATCAGGTGTAGCTCAGCGGTTAAGGCATTGGACTACAGTTCGGAAAGTTCAAATCCCACAACAACCAAGTTATCCCTGTTGGGCCTTGAGCAAATCCCTTAACCCTCAGCTGCTCAGAAGTATAATAAGATAAAAATATAAGTCACTCTGTATAAGGGCGTCCGCCAAATACCTAAATGTCATTGGTAAAAAGATGATTGATTATTTTCCCATAACTGCACACACTGAAAATCCTTGTAACAATTTGCACGCATACACTGTAAATTCCAATAGCTTTGCTGACTCGCATATAAATAGTAAACTTTACTCAAAAAATTTAAACTATACTTCTT
>JAQMYL010000018.1:2215057-2242633 GCA_030014365.1 Clarias pachynema | reverse complement strand
CCTATATATATGTATCCTATATACTATATATATGTGGCCATTTTGTGCGAAATTTAATCGCACACTGTACAAGTGCAATTGTACAGCGCCATACGTTGCATTTTTAAATTGACTAAAATGTTTATGTATTAACATGTGTGAAGTGCGCAGAAACACTCATGTTCTCTCAAGTGAGAATTCAAAATTGAACAGCGCCATCTGTTTTTTTGAGATAAACTAATGATTTTATTAAGGTCGTTTTTTTTTTCTTTATGATATAAGGGTGTTTTCCATTTAAATTTCAAATTAGCTTATCTTCTCTTCCCATCGGCCGACTGCGATGAAACAAAGCCTATATGTTACCTCAAGCTCGGCCAAATACACCTATAAAAACCTATAAATTTGTTCTAATCTGTACTCATCTTACATCCCTCAAATAATTTTTTTGCAAATATCTTCAATGTACAGACACGCCCACTTTACATTTTTATTTTATATAAAATTCTATTTTATATCTATTTTATTTTTTCTCTTTTTTATTACTTTTTTAATTCCTGTTTTTTCTGCTAACATACTGTATTTCTGAGCTTTCTGAGGTTACCCATTGGATAATTACTGCAGTACTATGGTTCTGCTTCTGTTGGTCAGGTCCAGGTTCAGCAACGTTATGTGCCCAAAAAATGAGGTCAGCTGACGACCTGAATGTACGGATGTAGTGTTTTTCCATGGCAGGAGCATTTTTCACTATGATGATGCCAGGATTCATCAGGTTCAAATTGTGAGTGGTTCAGGGAGCATGAGGCATTGAGAGAGTCCAGACCTTAACCCCACTGAGAATCTTTGTGATGTGCTGGAGAGGGTTTTACACAGTGATCCGACTCTCACATCATCAGCACAGGATCTTAGAGATATTTAATGTGACTCTGGGCTGAAGTAAATGTTGTGATATTGCATAAGCTTATTGAAACGATGCCAGACGATCTCTAATCAAAGCAAAAGGCGGTCCAACAAAATATTAGAGTGGGTGACTTTTTTTTTTTGGCTGCCAGAGTGCACTTGCTGACTTATGCATAATGGTCTGACTTGCCTTTCCTTTGAGACAGGCCTAATAATGCAAGAGGTGTTTGAAATCAGAAGCGGAGTTGGTTGCAGACAGTGATGAAAACAGCATGTTCCCAATTGGGAAGCAGAGACAGAGAGAGAGAGAGAGAGAGAGAGAGAGAGAGAGAGATTTTTTATATGAAAAAAGGCTACTGTACTTTTGATACTTGAAGGTGAGTACTTCTGTACTTTGATTCTAGTGGTAAATTCTATTTTAATTATCGAATCTCTGTTTTTACTTAAGTACAGGATTTGTGAACTTGAGTAAAAACCTTGATTAAGTTTGATTCCTTGTTTAATCCTAGTTCCTCTTCGGGTTTCTTGTCTCTTGGTTCCAATCTCTGGATTTGCTCTTGACATCTCGGTACTCCCATTACTTCCACAACAATGTCTGTAAAGCTGCTTCTGGGCAAAATCTGCACTGAAGAATCTTATGATGAACAGTGCTGATGTAATCACACTGTATGAAAAGTAGAACTGTACGTCAATACACACCTGTGGTGCACGAAGAGAGAGATCCTAATCAAAGGCTTCTAGATGCAGAGCTTTGTTCTCACACATATTTCTCACACATATCTCACACATATTTTATTTTATCAGAAAAACTAAAGAAAAGATTTTTTCCTCAGACACATTAATGCGTAATTGCCGTCCATACAGGTCACGTGGACACGCCTGCGCCTCACCCGGTCACATCTTTGAGTTCTGCATGGGTATGTGATCCGGTGTGTGACCAACACCACCACCACATCCACCGTCTCTCCCTGGCCTCGCATATCCATCAATCCGCCTCCTTCCCAACGAGATTAGAGCCCGACTTTGATCTCTTGCCTCCCGAGGTTTCAGGCCCACTTTGATGTGTTCTCTTCTTGTTAATGACGGAGGCGATAGTAGATGACAGCAACCCTTCCGGGTGATGGGGAACAAGAAAGTGAGAGAGAGGTGAGGAGCGAGGGAATGAGATGACGTGGATGAGAAATACTCTCCAGAGTGATATGAAGCAGGACATTGGGACAGATTGATAGGTGCTCCTCTTCGGTCTTGTCGAGAACCCCCTCCTTTTCTTCTTCTCCGACCCGAGGCTTCTCTCGGACCGCTTCGGTATTTTCATGGGCTTTTTGTAGAGATGAGAGATGGGCCCTCTCATTTATTTCACCTTCCATAGGAGATGTTTTAAGTGCTCCTCTGGGGCAAAGAAAATGGAGGCAGATGCCCCCTCTCTCTCTCTCTCTCTTTTACTTTATGTCTCTTTCTGGTCTCTCTTTTCTCTTTATGCCATGAGGCTTTCTCGAGGTGAATATATATCCAGGTTATTAAGGTTACTCAGGATCTCAGGCTGAATACAACGCTGTAATTAAACGTGTAACATTTCACGCAGTTGATCATATTCACCATCGTATGATAATTCCAAATTTCATAAACTCACAAACACCATCCTGGAGTAACGATTTGGCCTTCAAAGCTGATGAAATTCTCAGATCTGCTGGTACAGTCACCCAAACAGGTGTGATTTTGAAAATGATTCATGGTGCACAGAGCGCACCAGAAGGCAAAATCGAACGCTGTTGAGCGCTGTGGCTAAGAACTAGCAGAGCAAACTGAACACACACTTGCGGCAACCGGCCAATTTTTCTCTGTACAATATGTCCAAGTCCAACAGATATGCTGTACTGCTGGCCAAAAAAAAAAAAAAAACGTGTCGAAAAACTGCACCGCTCATGGGATCTTCTCCTCTCACAGCTTTATGTGTAAAGCTTCAAGCTGCATCATTTAGCAAGAATAATAAAATATAATAAAAATGTTCCCTGTTCTCCAGGCATCCCTCTGCTTTTGCGACTAATTACACTCACTGTGCACGTTTGCCTCGCAAATAATGCAATATTTTTTTTTCTGATATATTTTAATGGCGTTGTTTTATCAAGGGAATTTGTCGGCATTACTAAAATGGCTCATTCTGTCACTTCATGTAGCACGGACCATGCCTAATGAGCTATTCTGTCAGCGGAGGAGCGACGGAAATTGTCGCAAACGGCGGAGGTATGACAGTCAGCGTTTCATTTTGTTCTATCCAGCGTGAAGTACCTTGTCACGCATAAACCTTAGAACAATGGTGACGTTTTAAAAGCGTCGGATACAATAGGAAATCCGGCAAAGCTAAAGACGTGACACGTTCCATTCCGTTTCAGAAATGCCCAAACAAAAGCGGAACAGCGTGAGAAATCAGGCGAGGAGTTCTTCTTCCAGTGGTGCGATGCGTGAGAGTGAGAGCGACTGGCGTAAGTTATAGAAGACGATGAAAGACTCAGGCTATAGCGAAAGGCTGAAGACTGAAGCAAGTGGGGTTCATTACGGAGATTGATGGGGAAACTCACATCTGACAAAAGAGAAGTGGAGAAACATACATCACAAAGGCTGTGGGTAAACTCTGCTCAAACCGACCCGGTTGCTTAAATTTCCTGAGAATACCAGTAGATCAGTGGTGCACACAGGACGGATGGTCAAAAACATGTAAGATAGTGTCAGCCTAGGACCCTTAATCTGTGAGTTAATTTACATTTGTTAAGAAACCCAGATGGTTTGAATCATCTGAATAGTTAAAGGTCTTTTTGACTGACAGAGCTCGTACTCTTTGATCTACTCAACCAGTATGAGGGTGTATTTATTAATAGCAACTTCAAAGCGCATTGGCTTAATGGTGAGCACTACCGACTCACACCTCCAGGGTTGGGGGTTCGAATCTGTTGGAATGTTCTCCCTGCACTTGGTTGGTCTCCTCTGGTTACTCCTACTTTCTCAGACATGAGCAGGTGTGCGCCTCTTCACATTAGGGACCTGGACCTTTTTTAAAGTACACTTGACCCCCAAAGTCTGGTTCATTTTAATCAGTGAGAACACAAGCGTTCCAGGCATAAGAACCGTACCCGCGTCCACTTGAAAAGGTATTCTTGAGGACAGTACGATGTAGTCGGGCATGGCTTGAATCAGATATGAAAGCCAAGCGTACCTAAACATGGAAGTTCAGAATGTGACGTCATCAGTGCCGTCAGTCTCATTCGAAGATCTTCTGATCATCTTCTGAACTACACATCCACAGCTGATAAATTAGGAAGGTATGTGAGAGCATCCCTCTTGACATTTTCCGAAATATCAATAATATTAGGCATACATTGACTGCCTTGTTCTCTTCTTTGTGATTAAAAAAGCCACTATAGATGTGTACCTGCACCTGCTGTATAGGAGGGTAAAAATACACACGTGTACCCAAATACAGATAGTAATTAAAAATAATAATAGTGTCAATGCTGGCCATACGGGGAGGAGGTAGGGCGGAGCAGTGGTTTCTTATGTACCACCATCACCCTACATAAGATAAGCGGTATGGAAAATGGATGGATGGATGGATCAATAGACTTCTAGATAATGACAACGTCCAAATGTTGTAAGGATGTAAATGAAAGGGTTAAACTGTCTGAAATTGTACAGTTCCTTCACATTACTGTAAAATCCCAAAGTGATACTTAACCACATTTTAAATGACTAAAAATACAGTTTCTGAGCAGTTAAGGTAATGGTTTAATCTGAAGAAAGGGCGATTATCCAAATTTTTCTGAGAATCCTGAAGGATTGGAAACAGTTTTGTACTTGAATTTGTCTTGCTATAACAGTCTTGGTCTTGATTCTTTCTTTTTACATGCAAAACTTTGACCAGAGGTCATTCCTTCTTTTAGAAAGCATAGCTTAATTATTTATGTGATGCATGAAGATGTAGCCAGCTAGATGAAGTAAAGGTGTGGCCTTGAAAATCTAATGGTTTTAGCCTCGATAATGACTTCCCTTTCATTAGAACTCAGCCTTGACTCGGTCTTGATATGATTTAGGCTACTCTTGCTCTTGACTTTGACAAATGTGGTCTTAATTTTAACCTTAGATTTGAGACATTTGCCTGGTTAAAAATTAAGAGCAAACTTAAACCTGAAAGTCTTCAGTTCGAGGAGTGAGTATTGTTCTCACACACATTATATATTATGCATTCACAAATTCAATGCTTTTTTTTTCAGAATCCCAAAAAGGTTTAAAACATCTGAGCGGTTAAATGTAGAGTAAAGGTTAAACCTGGTTCCGAGTGAGCCTGTTCTCAGAGAACCGTAAAGGGTCAGCAGTGCAGCCTTGGCCAGCGATGTCATGTTTTAAAGAATTTGCATGACCAGAACATTTGAAAGGTTTAAGTTAGAGCAAAGAATAGCTCAAGGGTGTTCAACCAAAATTTGTAGGTTCAGCTTGGTAAAAAAATTCCTTGTTTTTAAAGGTCTGAATAAACAACTAACACAACAGACTGGCAGACTGGCACATTTTTACACCTGACCATTAGTGATTAGCTAATGACTATAAATAAAACATCACTTCAATGTGGTCACGTTTGGTTTCCAAGATGAGATACAGCTTTTTAAAATACATTTACACTCCAATCATCTTTATAAAATGATTTTTTTTTCATCTTTGAAGATGCTATCACTTCATTTACCACACAATTAAAAATCTGTAAAAGCCTGTGAAAATTCATTCTTTTCTAAATGACCTTCCTGCAGATAAATTTTAAAACATATGCATGATTGGACACAATAGAGAATCAGAAACCATGATGGTTCTTGAGTCGTTGAGCTACATGGACAGGTTTGTAAGTACATCGTTCAGTTCTGCCTGAGTATTTTTCAAGTACTCAGTTCAGTCTGTTGCTCTCTCTGCATCCAGTCTGTGTTTCTCCAGTTGACCTCTGGGTTTGCAGGTGGTTATCCTGTTGTCCTTCCTGTTAGGACAACAGGTCAAGGCGTCGGAAATGTCCAAAATCTCTACTTAGAACCTAATTTACTTGATCCTGCATATGTTACTTCATACAGTACTTTTGAGAGTCAGGGGTGTATTCCCTCTGCCAGCATGGTCACATTTTAAAGGCAACTTGTATAGAAACTGGTATAGAAGTAATTTAATTAGCTACGTAGCTCCTAAAGGGACATGGGTGAGGGGAAGAAAAAACATATTTTGAAGGGGAAAAAAATCGGGACATGGAACGCAAAAAAAAAAAAAAAGCTGGAGAAAAAAATAATTTTAACCACTGTTGTGTTGAAGTAACATTGGCGGAGTCCATTGGCTGCAATGGAAGGAGGCCTAAAAACTTTGAGCTCAAAAGGACCACTACAGGAAATAATTTTGGTCCATCTGGCAACGGATACTCGCCAACCTGTAGATATATCCATCATCTCTGGGGCAGTTACTTAAGGGGTTGAGTTGCCAGCTCAACGCCCGATTGTCATTCACACACTGCCAGCAATTTGGGAACACCAATCAACTTAATCTGCTTTTTTTTGGATTGCGGGAGGAAACTGGAGTACCCGGGGGAAATCCACCAAGCACGGGGAGAACATGCAAACTCCATGAGGCAAGAATCAAACCTTGACCCCTTGAGGTACAAGGAGACAGTGCTAACCCCTACGCCACTGTGCTGCCACAGGAAACCATACTGTTCATGAAACAGAATAAGACACACTATAATACATTTTATTGCCAGTTTTAAGCACAAACGTTAGTGCCCAAGATGTTCCACATGGTACTTCAACAAAATGACTCATGTACTCGCCCTTTCCATATTTTGGAAGACTGACTCGTAAGTATGAGTCACATGGTCTAGATTTTTTTCCTTCTACAGATTTTTTCTGTGTGTCCCATGTCCCTATTTTTTCTTTCTTCATCTGATTTTTTTTCTCCCCCACCCATTTCTCCCGAACCCATTACTTTAGGGGCTCCGTAATTAGTGCAAGCGGTAGGATGTAATGCGGGTAATCTTTTGTATCGTGCCTCTCCTTTTTAGGACAAAAGACCAAATTGGGGCCAAATTTGTTCTCAAACAATGCATGCTCCTTTAAGCTTGATGTATTGTGATCAAACCTTTTTGCAGGTCCTGTTCAGAGATATCAACAATGCACCATTCTGTCCTTTCAGTAGCCAGCCACATGGACGCTCTCGAAGCCCATTAGCATGATTTTAGAGACAAAGAGTTTCACGTTAAGCACTCCCATCTCCCAGCTACACATGAGATTATTAATAGGTTACTGGCTTGGTTAAAAGAGGCTCTTCAGTTGAATCGATGGGGCACTTGAAGGGGACGCTTTGCAAGTGGACTTGATGGTCAAGCCCTCATTGTTCAACCTGAAAGGTCCGGATTCTCTACGCGCTGAAACACCACATTTAAAACCATGCCAGCCACAGGAGACAAGGAAAGGAGATTTTTTTTTTTTTAAACCACGAACCCAATTCAGCAATATTTCATTGACCTAAACTGGAGCGGGATGTTTTTAGAGAAGTACCAGAATTGGAAATGGAATAAAACCTAAGTTCAGCCTAATGGAATAAATGTTTTCAAGGGCATAAATCTGCTAGAAAGAGGCCATTTCTGCAAGGCATTGCTAATGGACTTCGCTTTTAGACACGAATGTAGGTTCATCCTTGCGGACGCAAGGGAGTTTCTTCACTCACCAGGGAGACGTCACATGTGTCTCCTAAGTAGTCCATAATCTGTACTCATCTCCCCCCCGCCCAATCCCCCCCACCCACACCCCACCTCCTGTCCACTGAATAATGGATTTACGAATCAGCTCTGTCAGACCCGGAGTGACCTCAGAAGGCCGCAGTCTCTCGAGGGTTCGATTCGCAGAGCAGCCCGAGGGGGACCGGAAATCATATTCTAAAGTGCGTGTCTGGAGGAGCATAAATTATTTTGATCATTTTGTGAGGAACGTACGCAGCGGGTGAAATGAAAACTGCCGAGGTGACGGAAAACGCGCCGGACCTGATGATCTTTCATTTTCTTTTCAACCCGAGCAAACATAAAGTCATAAGGCAGACATATTAAAAAAAAACAAAATAAAAAAAAAAAGAAAGAAAAAGGAATCTGGCAACCACTTCACATTTTCAGTAATAATCCAGAGCAAGTGATGACAGCGCGGATGCATCGTGGGATGAGCGCGAGATGCAGAAGATCAGGGGTTCTGAAAGGAAATCGATCTCCGTCCACTCTCCCGGCGAATGGAACACACAGAATACGGCCGTGGGCGAAATAAAACGCTCCTCTTGACCCCTTTATCTGGGGAAACATCCTCCATCTTACGGGCCATTGGAGAAAGATGTTAACACTTCTGATGGTGATTGTTTCGGGGAACTCTTTCATGTTTGCGAAGAGAACGTGTGTGCTTAATGAGGCTTGTGAAAGTTCAGGAGTTCAAATAAAAGCCCCTGTGAGAGGCTGCGGATTTGTGTGTCTATTGATTTCTGGCTCCTTATACTGTACTTTCACACGGATGCACAGGTTTGTACACATAAAACAAGCGCTGATGAAGCTGGAACTGAAACCTGAAGTCTAAGGAGGCACTATAAGACGATTCCTCATATAGTTCACATACGTCATTTAAGTGTTTACAAAAGAACGCTGGTGTTTTTCTTCTTTTTCTTCTTCTTTAGACAGGTGGGAACACAGCAATCATACCCATGTCTGAGAACTCTAGTGAGAAAATGATTCAACTCAAGTGCAGGAAGTGAATCAAACATATTGTGTGCTTTGAGTGCTTTATGTTTTTTTTTTGCGCTAAACTGAGCCAAAGGACGGAGCTGTAGAGCAGGAGAAGTGAAATACTTCCGTAAGATTTTGGACTTTAAAAAAAATTGTTTTAAATGAACCATTGATAAGTGTTCTCTGTATATGGAGGATTTTTGCACACAGGATTCCATTTGTCATGGCTTTCAGTCACTGAAAGAGTTTTAAAAGAATGGTTTTTAGTCCCTCTGTCAAATTATTATAATTTTTTATTTTTTTTTAAGTTGGTTGCTATGTTTAATGACGTGAAATATGAATATAAATATGAAAGCAAAGGAAACGAATCGAACTCATTTGTGTTCATTTGGTTCATATTCAGAATTTTCAATTGCAGTGACGTTGATTTGGCAATGTTATGGAACGTCGGGACAACATCGGTTTTGGGTTGTTTTTGAAAGTTAGAATGACTTTTGATGAACTGATGTCAGAACAGCGCTGACGACATGATGATGGGATAACGTCGCAAAAACGATCTCGAAGCAACATTAATGCCGACCCTGTGGCCGGACTGGGACTCTGTGAACTCCTGTCGCTGCAGTGAGAGTTCTGCTTGTTTCCCACCTGACCACTAGGAGGCATGCTGTTGATGCTGAGGTTAACAACGAGTGGTCACGAAAAAAAACAACAAAAAAAATTACTGTAATATTAAATTGTAAAGCATAAAAAAATAAACAAACGTTAGTATGTGTGCTGTGAAAGCGGACGTGATGCAGTTTGGGCACCAGATTACAATAGAGTAACTCGGGAGCTCAGATGCACCTCAGGGTAACATTTTAATACATTCATTCATCTTCTATTTTGCTGATCCTCTGTACAGGATCACGGTGGGCCTGGAACCGATCCCAGGCTAGACTTACAGAAAATTTGGAGACACCAATTTGCCTAATCTAGATATCTGGACTTGTAGGAGGAAACCAGAGTATCTGGAGGAAACCACCAAGCACGGGGAGAACATGCAAACTCCATGCACACAGAAACGAGGCAGGAATCAAATCCTCGACCCTGGATGGGCGACGCCTCTGTTAACTATTACACCGATCCAGGGAAGTTATGACTCAAACGGTTAAGGATGTAGGTTATTGGGTTACAGATTGGAAGGTTAGGGGTTTGAGCCTCAGCATTGCAAAGCTTTTAACCCTATCGAACCGAAGCTGTTGTGTCCGTCGCGATCTCTGATCGGAATCCTAAACTCTGTTGGAGTGTGGACGTGCTCGGATGTCGTGCTGATGGATGTTGATCAGCATAAATGCTCCAAATAAAGGTTACACTATTTTGTTGTTTTGAGGTTGTATTTGCAGGGTCGTTCGTCCAAGGTTATCTCAACATCATTTTCTATCAACGTCATCTTAAGTTACAAAAACAACCTTTTGATGAGACACGAGGACGTCCTCGGAACATCTATATCATCGCTCAAACTATTTTTCAACTCTCATCCAAAGTTAGAGTTCCTGCTGCATCTTCTTCTTCTTCTTCTCACTCCCGCTCCGGAGTTCTTCTTCCCGACATCACGAACCGACTTGAGTTCATTTAAAAATAACAAAAGTACTTTCGGTCTGTGTCAAACTGTTCACACGCAAAAAGGGGGGAAAAAGCCATTCCACAGAGAGGTGTGTAAAATTAAGAGATTAATGTTCCACATCTGTAACAATGCAGGAAAAAAGCGTAGCGGTCCACATTAATTAGAGTAATCCATCAAAAGCGTCGGCCATGACGCTGCCTAATGATTGCTTTGAGAAGTTTTTAATGAGCACTAAGCACACTACAACTCTGTTAGATAAAGCGGTGACGTATCTCCGCACACGCTGCGCACAGGCTTATTTCCAGCCGCAGCCAAATGTCCTTTGTGTCACGAAATAAATAGCCTCTTGTCTGCTAAATGACTCAGAGCTATGATGAAAAAGAAAACAACGGGAAAAAAAACTAAGGATAATGCTGAGCGGTCAATCAGAGCGTGAGCAGAAAGTAACTTGTGATATTAAATAATAAATTCCGCACGGTGCTGCATTTGATTTGTGCTGTTCGTCTGCTGTGGCTTATCTCGATGGAGTCATCATCGGTCTGAATGCGTTTCTCCGTCTGCTGTTAACGGCAGAACCTCGTGTTGTCAGCGGTGACATGACATGATGTTAAAGAGGGGAGAGAAATAAGAAATCGAAGCGCGAGACGAGGTAGATCATTGCTCGCCGCTGCTCCCTGTATGACACGCCTGTCCGAGATTAAGGCTAAACAGACAGCCCGGGTTAATAGAAAGCGACATACAATTCTTTTTTTTTTTTTGCCTGGCTGTGATGTCTGGTGCTGCAGGTGTGATATAGCTGACTGGCATTGATTTAGACGTCTCACATACACACACACACACACACCATGAATTCGGTTCACATTTTAGCCTTGATTGAAACTATTTGAAGGATGAGCGGAAGATTTCGCTGTTAGTGGGAAACAAAATCTGTCACTCAATTTCCTGTTTTTTTTTTTTTTTAACAACATTAACAAGAAATCGTTACTAGAAGGAAAACCGCTGGACGGAGGACGTGGCGCTACGAAATGAAGCTGCTAGTGATAAGCGTTTATTACCAGTTATAATCATCATTATTAGCCGTGGAAACTGGTTTGTTTGAGCAGATGAGAAAGCTGGACAGACTATGACACTAAAGCGCCGCCGCATCGTCGATTTCTTTAGCAAGAAATGAAGCACAGTGTCGTAAGCAAAGACAGACGGAAAAGTTCCAGAACACCTCATAACATCGTTACACAAAAGACGTCTTGAAAATCGCGCGTGACGTGTACAGTATATGGTGCGGACAGATCCACCATTCGAACGCTCCATCCCTCCGTCCCTCCCCGCAGGCCTCGATTCTGAGACCTCCGCACTGCATTGCATCTTCTCTATTTGTTTATGACCGAAGGCTAGCGTACATTACCCTCAATCAGCTTTAGCATGACAGGGATTAGCCGCACGGATCATGCGTTAGGTATTGCTTTATGGCCTCTGCTCTCTCTCTCGTGGATAATCTCATCCCTGGATTACAGCCGAGCCGCATTTTCGATCGGACGTCAATTCGAAGATCCAGATCTGAGCGAGAGATCTTTGCCAGGACCCGACCGTGAATCCGGACCAGCGACGTGGCGCTACAGAAGAAGCCTTCGAAGAGAGAGAAAGAGGCTGTTTGAGTTCAGAGGCTCCTCACGCCACAATAAAACACAGTTCACAGGGGCAGGGGGCAGGACGCATTAAAATTAAGCCCTTAATGCGTCTGTGCAGGGAGCCAGGCGAGGATCAGATGAGATGAGAGCTGGCGTACATATTCGCCGCGTGCTCGGGGCGCCTGGGTGATTGAGTTAGAACGGACGTCATGTGAAATGTCACCATCTGCCTCGATGCCTGATCCCAAACCAATTTAAAAACCGAATCCCCTCCCTTACACCCCATCCACACACACACACACACACACACACACATCTCAAATCCAGCAGCAATTATAGATTGAGCTAATTAGCCGACGGTCTGTGACGGGCAACAGCCAAGGTGATGCTTTCAATTTCACTCGCAACCGTGGAAATCAGGCCTGGAGGATTACGCTCCAGTCACATCGAGACGCAGATTGACACTGACTGTCTTTAAGTAATAATACATCATGTCTTATTGCTTAATCTGTGTTATAGGGAAAAATATATATAAAAAAAACACATCTGAATCTATCCTGACAGATCGGTTTGAGAGGACACGACGACTCAATATTACTCCATGTTTGATTGACATTTCTCAGCTAGTGTTGTAGAGTTTCTGTGGGTTATAGAGAATAATATAATTTTCCTCCTGATACTGAATTGCAACGTACTGTACATTATGTCACCCAAAGGTTTGTGGACACTTGACTCTGATCTATTATCGTTTGTTCTATCTAAGAAGGCGTTCCTCTAGAGGTCAGGACGTCTGACATGGGGACGTTGAGAAGGTTCTCGCTCCAACTTTAACACACCTTGGAACTCAGAGCAACAGAGTTTAGCGAACACCGAGATACAAACATTTGGCTCATACAGTGTCCTATTTTACCCTTGAGATTGGAGCTGAAACACGGATGGATGTTTTGCATTTTAATACCGCACACACTCTGATGTTACATTTTCCATCAATCATATATAACTAAACTAGAAACTCATAAAACTCGCCGCTAAGTTTCCTGGCTGAGCGAAGGCGATTTCTTTGGGCGTCACAGATCACGGGTTTGTTTCACTCCCTTGAATACTTTTTGTATTACAAAAACATGCGTAATTGTTGATGAGGCGACGTGTTCTTTTGACAGAGTTTTATTTAACATTTATGAAAGGAGTCTCCAGTGTCAAGACAGATCTTTTTTTTTTATTGGTAAAATCAAAAGCTTTATATTTGGCTAGTGAGTGAACGACTCTTTACAGCTGCTATAACGTAAGTGAGAACAGGAACTTGTGTTTCACAAACATAATATGTAATTCACTCAGTCACTCGTTCATCGTTTACAGGGTCGCGGGGGGACAGGAGCCTATTCCAGGAGACTGGACAGGGTGCCGATCCATCACAGGGCACACACACACACACACACACACACACTACGAGCAATTTGGGAACGCCAATTAGCCTAATCTGCATGTCTTTGGACTGTGGGAGGAAACCGGAGAACCCTGAGGAAACCAACCAATCACAGGGAGAATATGCAAACTCCTGTGTACTGCCAGTGTTGGAGATCTTGACTCTGCCCCTGACTGCGCCTGGCATTCCTGTAAGAAGTCCTGCCTCGCTTATGAGACATCTGTCAAGGGGAGAAAAAAAAAAAAAAATACTAAACCATTATTTTCTGTAAAAGAGAACATTTATTGTAATAAGAGGAAATCTGTACATCATACGAGCTGTTTTTTTTTATTTATTTTTTTACTCCACACATTTAAAACAACAACATGTACGGATGTACGGATTTTTGTTTGAGAATATATTTAGTTGTGTTATGTTTTATATAAATATTCGGTACAAAATGTCACAAAGCAAAGTAGTACATGGACATCGTCTAGTCTCCCAAAAAAACCACTGGCGACAACGCACTGTTTCATAAAACCACGTGTTTTTTTTTTTTTGTATGTGTTTTGTTTTTTTTTGTTTTTTTGTACAACATGAGTTAGCATCACCTTTATTTTTACAGTATATCACTGACAAAAGCACGGGAATATTGCAGGTGAACTCTGTGCGCCTAAACCACAAATATTTACCCGCTGCCTCGGAAGCCGGCTTACGCTCGTATGTATATTCTTTTAAAAAATAACCTCTTTTCATCCCCTCGATAACGGAGGCGGGCGAATGCAATTTCTAGACTCATTTTTGTAGCTGGCACAGAGGGCAAAAATATAAGAGCAGTGATTTATTTGAACATCCCAGTCATAACTCAACATCGGGACCGCTGCGATTATCATTCAGAGAGGGGATGAATCATCTTCGGGTGGTTGTAGTGGTGGTTGTGTTGTTAGTATTACTAAAAAAAACTACAAAAAAAAAAAACAGGAGAGAAGAGGAGAGGAAGTGTACAGGGATGGGGTTATTAGCACCCCTAGCATAAGTGTGAGGAATATTTATGAATTCGGATGTTTGATAAAAGGACAACATTTTGATTTCTTTCAATTTTCTTCAAAAAATTTTTTTTAGAACTCTTGGAAATGAATGCATGTAATTTTTCGTCGTCGTCGTTGTTGTTGTTGTGATTTTGTAAATAGGCTGCTCGTGTAAAGGGAATGTAAGATGGTGGGATGCGGTTGAGACGTGTGCCAAAAAAAATGCGAGTCACATTTCCTGCCTACGAGCGAGTAGATAATTGGAAGCTTCTGGCGTTTTCTCAAGTAGATGATGAAAACGGGTGCCAATCACGAAAACACCTTTTGCCCGACCCAAATTTCTGAAGCACCATGTCTGCTCGGGAAAGCACTGACAGATACATACATACATCAAAAAACTAATACTGAGAAGTCCAAAAAAAAAAAAAGGAAAAAAAAAAAAGAAAAAAACATACAGATGATCGACACTCAGCTAATCAGAGCTCCGGGTTCGTTAACGCCTGCTAACTAACGTAGCTTTGGCTGCTCCACGTTTCCACAGACGCTTCGTTAAAAAGTCAGGTCCTTCGTGAACCTTTTGGCTTTCCATTCACGCTGAGCGAGGCGTTTCTCCGGAATACTGGATTCCGCGGTAATTCCGCAGCACTTTTCCTTATTCGGTAAAGTCGTCGGGTTACGCTACGACTCTGTGGTTTAAAGCGCGTCGGCTTCGAGACGTCTTCCTGTCTCTCTCTGTCTGTCTGTCTGCTGGACCGAATTGGGGCGAAAAACAAGGGCACTTTGTAAGAATTCCACTTTTTGAGAGAAATACAACACTTGGTCAAGAATTCCACTTTACGGGAGGCCGCGGCGAGGCGAGGTTAGGAGTCCCATTCGTCGGCCCCGTACATGTCAGCGAGCTTCCTGAAGCGCGGCCCCCACTCGTTCAGGTAGCTGTAGTCGTGCGGTGATTCAGACGATCCCGAGCCGAGCGAGCTGAGCGATTCGGCGACCGAGCCCTCGCCCTCGTAGGCGTAGGTGGCCAGGGAGTCGTAGGGCGGCGCCGCGGGGCTGCTGTCGTGCTCCTGAACGCGCTGACTGATGAAGTTCCTCACGTCCGAGTTGTCTCGGGATGTCACGGCCGTCCGCCGCATGGGAGGCGGAGGGTAGGGCGGCTCGGACGGCACGACGTCGCGTCTCAGTTTGCTGCTTTCCTCCATGACCTCCGGGTGGCGCAGGGCCCCGATGTCGAACGCCTGCGTGTCCTCCTCGCCGCCGCCTTCGTCGTTGTAGCTCACCACATTGTCCCTGACGTCCTCTTTGGAAATTATCAGTGGTTCCTTCTTTTTCTGGCGCTTCAGGGCGGCGAACAGAACAACGATCACTAAAGAGAGAGAGAGAGAGAGAGAGAGGGAAACACAAACACACACACAGAGTGAGTGAGACGGATAATCGACAAGCGACAAAGAGGCAGTGTATGGTACCTGAGCAGTGTTAGTCAATTTACATTACTCGACTGATGTGGACTTTCAATCTCTTTTTTTTTTTTTTCTATGAATGCATCTCTGTAAACTGTTCCATTATCTCTGGGAGAGTAGAAGAAGTAGAAACAGGATGCAGATTCGAAGATGGAAAGATACAAACAGCAAGAAAATACAAAACAGTTTTGAGTTGAGAGTGGATTAAATCGCTGTTCAGGAACAGACAGGCAGGCGCGAACGGTGCACTTTAACAATAAAAAAAGCTCGGTGTGTGGATGATGAGGTGTCACCTATACAACACAGCAGCTGCTCGTGGAGAAACGCCGAAGATCTGAATATAAATCTCCTCCGCTGTGAGGTTTACTAAATATCACAGAGAATTTTAAACCACTCAAGCAAATCTAAGGCCTGACATGTAAAGTTGTATTATCTCTCTCTCTTCAGATGAAAAAACTAAACAAAAAACATAATAATAATAATAACAACAAGGCTTTAATTTGAACCGGACTGAAATCTCTTCTTCGTCTTTCCCTGATTAAAAGTCTAACAGCATTACGTTTATCGGTCCGGAGCGTTTAAGCGTGTCAGGGCCCATTTTTCCCCCCTTTTTTGCGTGCTTGGCTTTAAACTTGTCATTCTGACCGGACGTGCACATTTCAGACCGCCGGAGTAGTAATTAATGTAATGTTGGAGCAGACAAAGGCTCGGGGCTGACAGGCGGAGGGGTGCGAGCATGACAGAGAAAGCGGCATCTCCCTGACAGTGAGGGTGAAGGATGAGTGCTCCGTAACGGCACGGACAGGAGGCTAGATGGATGGAGTGGGTGATGATCAGACTGCTAAAACCGCAGGAAACAGAATGGCTCGACTTGACTGTCCCTGAGGAGGGAGCCGTAATTCGACCGGAGACTTCGAGAGGAGATTCGGTTCAAGTTGGATTATCGCGGCGTTAGCGCATCTGATCCGGTCGCTTTGGTTATGCGAAAACTGTAAATCAGGTAATATCACGGCCGACGCGTCTGTACCTTGCGGAATTAACCTCACGGGAAAATGATTAAGGCACCAGATGTGTTGTTCTATTTTTTACATCCGGAGATCGAACTGACCTCCCGGGAAACGTGTTAACTGACACTATGCAAATTATCACCTAATTAATTAGTCGAAGCTTAGCGCATGCATGCTAGCAACATGTGTTAAGATGACTCACTTTGCCAGGACTAGAGAAAAAAAAAAAACTGATTAATTGCTTTAAATATAATTCTTCTAATTCATCTTTATTTCAAACCAGGACTTTGATCATTAAAGTTGTTTGAATGTTCAGTAGCACTTTAGATTTATCTAATTATTTCCATATGGCGAAAAAAAACACAGACTGTAAAGATACGGTGTGATTCTCGTGTACAGACTCACTCCCCATGTGAACCAGGCTTCTATTCCATGTGTACAGATGAGCAGATTGTGTATCTATCGTTAACCTTGCTGCTTGTAGGCGTGGCCTCATTTTCAAACTATTTCAGCAAACCTAACTATATGGACGTAACCAAAGGGACCAACAATCTCCCGGCAATACGTCTTTCCGAGCCTCATTTTTGCTTCTCTGTACACACATGTAGGTTGAGGTCGGTAGGAATGCATAAGATGAAACCAAGGTCAGATTTCGTCACCTTGGGGAACACCTCAATACTTTCATGCAGATTTCTCATCCTCATTAAAGATCTCGAACCTTGTATTGAACCGTGAAAGAAACCACACCCATTGGGAATACACATATATTATAGACATCTTCATCATAAGATAAACGTGACCTTTTGTGGGAAATCGTAAGATAAACATGAGCCCGAATCAAACATATTAAAATTCCTTATTAAATTAATTTCCGGGTCACACTTACGGAGCAGGATTATGACGCAGAGCAGAATAGCCACCAGCGCTCCGGTGCTGAGCCCGGCCGTGCCGCTCAGAGCCTCGGCGTTGCACATCTCCATGTTTCCGTTTCGGTCGCAGGTACAGACGCGCACCGTCAGTGTACCTGTGCTGCTCATGACGGGGAAACCGCGGTCCGAGATCACGACGGCGACCAGGTACGTGCTCTGCTGCGCTCGCCGGAAACCCGTCCTCCGTGTGTAGAGGCCTGCGGTGTTGTCTGTGGAAAAACATAAAATTACGAATAAAAATAAAATAAGCACAGACACTCGGCAGAGCGGGTGAAAATCTACTAAATCTCCTAAAAACCCGGGATTGGCATTTCACTTCTTCCTGACACAGCAGAGTCATAAAGGGGCGAAAAGAAAAGAACAAAAAAAGGTGGAGGAAATAACTCACCTCCGTAGTCTTGCACTGAGAAGTTGGCCTTCAACGAGCTCTCCGGTGCCAGCGCGAAGGAGAAGCTGTGGCCTTCCAAGGGCTCGTCCCGATCCACCGCCGTTATGGTTTGGATTTTCTGAGACGAGATAAAGAGAGACAGAAAAAAATAAAACAATGGTTTAAAAAAAAAAAAAAAAAAAAGAACAACACACACAATGTGCGTGACTTGCTGACTTCAGTTAAATGGAAAACAACGACATGAATTGTCCTTAATGGCTATTGTGTAATTTGTACTAATTAGTGTTGCGTATACAAATCAATTACGTTAGAGTTTCAATGAGCCGTGCCGTTTGTTTTCCACAAATCATTTTTAATCAGATTTGCGGATGCAGGAAAATATTTTAACATTAATAATGTCATTTCCTTCATGTGTCCTTCCTTCTTCGCTGCACACACACACACACACACACACACACACGCACGCACGCACGTACTGGAGAGCTCTCATTGGAAGTGAGGATGTCTATCGTCTCAGAGATTGAGCCCGGAGTTGTCTTGTGCGGTTAGCAAGGGCAACTCGAGGTTAAATGCCCCTCGTTCAAGGACACATCTAAAATTTAATCAGCAATCCTCGGGTGCTTGGTGAGTTTCTGCCTGTCGGGCATAGCAACCAGCCGGGCTCTTCGCCTTCCCGCCCTTCCATGACTCCCAATCAGCTTTTCATTATGTACTAGTCAAAGGTATGACTCACTCTTAGCGTGAGCGTATTCCCGATTCACTTCCTGAAAAGACTCCCTAAACGTTACACGTACGGACCCCGCTATCTCTAAGAGAAGAGATCGATAAGCTGGAGCTGGGCGTCGCCCGGGAGTGGGCGGATCACGACCTGCATGATGATGGACAGCGGGGTGGTGGGAGAGGGGGGGGGGAGGCGTCTGGGAAAGGTAGTTATTATAAAGCAACTCTGATAAGTGACAGCACCTGCCATCCACCGCGACACTTAATCTCATCAAGCGTGACAGGGAAAGGTCTGGACGTCTAATCCGGCAGGGCTAAATACTCATCGCAGATTCTTATCTTTCGTCCACAGGTTGCGCCCGTGTTCGACAAACCGCACTCGTCTCGTAGTTTCTTATCTTTAAATTGACGCGGTGGCCCCCGGTGAGAAATGTTAACGTCTCTTTTTAAAAAAGAGAGAGAAAAATACAGAGCGAGAGAGAGAGAGAGACTTTCTTTACCTGACCGGATTTAGCGTTTTCACAAACAAAGGTGTCGAGGAAGGAGCCGAGCATCGGCGGGTTATCGTTCACATCCAGAACACGGATGTACACGGGCACTCGACTCGTCTGCTGGGGGTTATCTGAAAAAAATAGAAAAACACGCACACACACACCACACACGGAAGCGTGAAAATGAGAAAGTCAGTATTTGTTCAAGTTAACAGCAGACACGTTCTAATTAGTAATAATTATATTTACCGCCTTTTGAGAATAATTCGTTCCTGTCGAGCAGGTGTACGTAAATTATTTGTCATTTATCTTTCATTACTGAATTCCATCTTTTCATCAATGACACACCGCTTATTTAATATTTCGCCATAACAACCTTTAACTCTTAATCTGACCGATTAATCTAATTTACTCCATAAAGGTAAGAGAATAATCGATTCATTGTGGTATATGGAATAACAAGGCAACTTTGTTCTGAAATCTTGACCTCTGACACTGGAGACTCCTTCCGTAAATCTGAGTTAAACACAATGGATTGACTGAGTGTTAGTTTCATAACAGGGAGGCTAAAATAACGAGATTATCATTGGTGATTAGCTTAGCTTCCTGAGAGCGCATGACTGTCACGTTCTCTCTCTCTCTGGATGAAGATCTGCGTGTAGTTTTGTTTAGGGTTCTGACAAGAAGCCTGAACTCCCTGGCGTCTCCGGGTTTCTCCGGATTTTCCACCTAATGTCAGCGTGATATTTTGAAAGATGATAATGTCTGTGTGTGACTTACTGAACTCGGTTGCGATCACCGAAATGTTGTGCCATGCGAGGTCTTCTCGGTCAAGGGGCTTCTGCAGGAATATGGAGCCGTTCCCGGCGTGCACGTTAAATATCCGGTCCACGTCCGTGTGCCGATCAATTGTGTACCTGGAAATGACACCGTCCTTTCGGATCAATACTCCTTAGCGAGAAGAGCTGTTGCTGTGGCACTGCATACTGAACGAAGAATAATGCTTCCTACGGAGGTGTCTTCGCGTTTTTGCTGCTAAACACGGGCTACGCGGGAATGGGTGACAGCTTCGTGAAGCAGAACTGATTACCTCCACGGAGCCTGAAGGCCGCTCGCGGCCCCGTGCCCATTTGTTCTCGGTTCGGCGGGAGCTTGCAATATTGCTCTTTCAGACGCAATCGTTCAGAGGGATCGCTCCATTTGCTAATTATCCTCCCTGATGTTCGGCGAGACCGTGCTGCCCCGTCACACTGCCCCGGATGTCTGATAATTACCTGCCCTGAAGCCCTGCTCTCCCGTCCGCTGTTCGGGGCTCTTTAATTGCGCTTCTTTCTCTTCGCTCTTATTTACCGCCATCTCCGGAGGGGACCAAATAAAGGAGCCATTTATTGTAAGGAGGAATATCTTCATTTATTTTCATAATGGAAGCTTATTACGATTAATTCAATACAAAGTCACAATCGGGGACCTTTGGAATTAAAAGAGGACGCGATGCGGATATGTCCGCCCTGGCGCTCGTATTCAAAGCAGATAAAGCCCTGCCCTGTGGGTGAAGGTCATTTAGATTGATGGGGACGGGTTCTTCCTAATCTCAAGCGCTCAAATGGAGCCTTTTGTACACACGGATAAATTGAATATTGTGAAAAAAAACGTCTCTACGGAGAAAAAAAAAAACATGAACTACAGCCTGGGACCTCGGCGAGGGCGACGCGAGACTGGCGGCTTTTATTAGCATTGTTATCAGCGTTATAATTAATATAATTATTAGTATTATTGTTACTATTCGCAAAAAGGAAAAAGAAGCTATTATAATGGAAAGACAAATGAAAAGCACTCCTTTGTAAAAAGCTCCACAGCTCAACACAGATGTTTACTTTAGTGCGTACGACTCCACCTGATTTCACTAATTAGACTCCCTCATTATCTAGCGAGAGAGCTCATTACTGAAATCAGGTGCTGCTGTACAGGGGACTCGCAGGAGTGTTGAAAATGAAAAAAAACTTTTTTTTAATAAATAAAAAAGGTTTGCGGTTTAATATCCCAGTCTGAAAATATTGCGGTTTCAGTCGTGTTAATCGGATATTTCTGATCACACAAACATCTGCACGTATGATTAAAGATAAGATAAAGAGACTTTGTTGTCATTGTAGTGATCTGTGGAGACCAGCAGCAATAAGAAATGTAAGAATAAATAAAAGATGATCGCACTAAAATATGATAAATATAACAATATATACAATGAAATATATAAATAATAAAATATATTATATTTTACACACACACAAAAAAAAAACTAGCACATTCCTGAACTGTTCGATGATGAAGTGAGCAGCCTGAGGCAGCAGGGCCAGGCGATATGAAGATATAATATCAATATCACGATAAATGATGTCACAGGACACTTTGCTGAGACGTCACAGACATTGTGATATCTTTTTCTTTTTATAATCTAAAAAATCTTTCGTTATTTTGTGAAAACTACTGTAAAATATAATAAATGTTGAGAAGCAATCTATGTAGAATTTTGCTGAGAAATCTTTACATTGTAAAATTTTTTGTCTATTTTGTCAAAGTAATATTTTTCTTCTAAAAAAAATTATAAATAACTGACTCACTGGTTATTTTTTAATATCTAACTTCAACTATGTTATAACATATATAACACTATGGCTTTTTGCTAAGGAACTTTTCTATGTAATCAAACCGCTACAGTATATCGTGATGAATATCAACTTCAACAATCATGATGTGATATTTGGGTCAAATTGTTCACCTTCTGTCAATAATATAAACAAATTGAATAAATCTGCAATAACAGACAGAAATCCATTCTAAGGTAATTTTCTTTGTGCACACACCGTATGAAAAAAAAAAAGTGACAGTAGCCCTGACAGAGACAAGCGGCGTTTAAATGCTTACTTGACGGGGCTGCGGCGCGCGTCCTGATCCACGGCGCTGACCGACCCGATGACGGTGCCCAAAGCCGCGTCCTCCTTCACCTCCATCACGTAACTGGGACGCTCGAATCTCGGAGGCTCATCTACGTCGACCACGTTTATCCTCACCGTGGTCATGTCCTTGGCGTCCACGCTGACGTATCGCGGGTCCGGGTAGGTGTTGCGCACCTGCACCTGCAGAGTGTACTGGTTCTTTTTCTCGTAATCGAGAGGCTGTGGAGAGAGAAACAAAGCACCCACGTCGTGCGCTCAGTTCAATCGGGACACCCGAGCTGAGGTAAGTCATTATTTCACAGCACGGGTTCCTCTAATGAGACGCTGGTCAGGCCTGCATGCGCAGCAGGCGGCTGAGACGAACCGGCTTTACCTTTCTGACGCTGATGATGCCGTTCTGTGAGACTTTGTCAGCCGTTATGTAGAAAACGTCCCGGCCGTCTCCGCCCACCAGCGTGTAGTCCATCTCCGCGTTCAGCCCGATGTCGGCGTCCAACGCTCGGACCTGACCCACCTCGGTGCCGGGCTCGCTCAGCTCGGGAACGCTGAACTCATACAGATCTTAGGGGAGGAGATCACACACACACACACACACACACACACACACACTGAGCTTCTTCTACAGACGTACAGCATGTAGTGATATTATTCTGAAATGTAAAGACACTCTGGAATTATCTGAAAATCGATACAAATATATAAAACTGTAAAGTGGGCGTGTCAGTACATTGAAGATATCTGTGAAAAAACAATTCTGGGAGGGGAAAAATCATTAGTTCATCTAAATCAGGTGGCGCTGTAAATTTTTTTAAACGCACTTATGAGTGTGTGATTAAATTCGGAAAGTGCGGTTCGTGTTTAGGAGAAACCAGAAAATCTTTCTGTTCTGAAGATGACTGCTATCTTACAGAACGTTGACACTGAAGACTCCTTACATAAACGTTACTTATACATCACTTTATCAATGATTGCGTGTTTTGCTTTGTTAAATAACATTTTAACGTTTTTTTGATGAGCCTCTTTCTGTGAACGAGTTGTTACTATAGAAACGATAACCTACTCCGACGAGGTCGTGTCGAATCCGTCCTGTGATGGAAATTCCAGAATTCCTAGAGCCTTTCGTTTCTTTTTCGTCTTTATTAGCGCGCTGAACGAGTGAACACTTTTTGCTCATGTCTTAGCTCTGACTTTCCAGCTTTGATAAGATTTCTGCTCCTCCTGTCCCGGTGACAAACCGATGATTTGTCCTCCCCTGAAGTGCTTGTTTGATTAGTATTAATTTGCCGAAGCGCCGCTGATGAGTTATTCTCTGTCATCCACTGTGCGCGGACTAAAAATTCATGAGCTAAATCCTCGGCAAACAGCGGCGAGTGGTGTGTTGAGAGTTTCATCTTCGCAGTGTGTGTGTGTGTGTGTGTGTGTGTGTTGTAGTGCAGTGCTTACTGTGTTCAAACTGAGGAGGATTGTCGTTCACATCAGTCAGCGTGATGTTGACTATAGTGGAGCCTGTTAAGCCGCCTCTCTGGCCCGCCATGTCCTTGGCTTCGATCACTACCTGGTAATGCTCCCTCTGCTCTCTGTCCATGTCTGAGGGCCCTAGGGCTGTCCGGATTATGCCTGAAGGAAAAAAATGGGACTGCATGGGTTGCTTGTTTTGTTTTCTATTCTTTCCACACACACATACACACACACACACACACACACACACACACACACAAAGAAAGAGATAGAGAGTCGGAGAGAGAGATACACTTTGTTTTGTTTCTTCCTGTTAACGCTCTATAACGTACTGATTGCCGTTATGTGCTACAGAGACAGTTTAAAGCTGAGCGAGATGATGATGTTCGTGGAACTACGAGGCTCTGGGGGAGAAGGAGCTAAAAACTGTAGTTGTGATGGAAACGTGGTTTAAAAACCTCGGTGAGTTGGAACTGTGCTGAGCTCGCTGCGTGCACGCTGACCCTTATGTTGCCTTGGAGATTGTAATTGGCATCAGCAGTCTCTACTGGGATGCTGCTGCAGGTAGTGAATGATCTGGGCTGAAGGATGAAAGCGGGTGCTGTGGTGTTGCTTTCTGCAGCCGAGCCAAGCAGGCTGTGTAGCGGCGACGCGTTCCAAACCTTACAGTGTGTGTTAAACCTCTAGCGTAAACGTAAGGTTGTAATCTGGCCTAGAGAGTGAGTTTAGAATCCGTGACGTCTAAATGAAAATCGGCTTGTAATTTAACTGAAAGAAAGGTAAAAAAACAAAAACAAAAACAAAGATAGTGTCTATGAATTCCACTTGGGGGCAACAAACACAAGGCTGTGACCTTAGCTAGCAGATAGAGCGGTATTGTTACATATCGTACTGTATTTTATCATCTTGGATACAATGCTGTCATCAAATATCGAAATGTATCGTATTCTTGCGGATTTTATCGTTGAATATTGTAACATTTCGTCTCACTGCAGATTCAGCGGGTTTCTCGAATATCGGATTGTATCATCACAGATACAGTGGTATTATAAATTTTTTTTATTACATTGTATTATTACAGATACAGTGCTATCGACTAATATCATACAGTATCGCACATTTTGGATGTGTTAAAAAAATTCCTATAAAAGCAATTTTTATAGTTTAAAACCCAAATCTGCTTCCAAAACACATTAATTTCATTTCAAACTCAGCTTAATACATTACCCGTAAAAAAACGTAAACCCCGTATACTGCACTGTACTGCTGTGTCTCCCGTAGTGCTAGAATGTAAAACACAGATGTTACCCCTCTATATGTACTGTAACTCATGCGAGCGCATTTTCTTTGGTATCAGTACTGTAGTGTAAATACGGTAATAATTCACCATCACAAGCCGTGTTTTCCTCTACGGTTGCTTTGTGTTCTCTCTACAGTACTTAATATGTATAAAGGGTTATATTTTATATGGAAATTTAGCTGAATTTACATTAATATTTATGTTACAAAATTAGTAAATTATACAAACGAGTTCTGTTCCAGGAGCATGTTCACAAGTCGGATTTGTTCTTAAATCCGGCAAAGTGAGTCTTATACGCCTTTGACACGAATATACAATGTAAATCATACCGATTCAGTCGACTAAATCTGTCCCCTTTCCCCACACTGCTATCATGTGGCCAAAAACTAACTACGACTGAGGAAATTAATCTCACAGTGAAATATAAATCACGAGGGGAATCCTGGATGCCTTTTTGTATTGGAGCTGTTTTCCTCTGTATTGGACTGTGAACTCTGAGGATTTTCCTGAAATATTATTCATTATCAGGACAGCTTTAAAGGAAAGACATTTTCTATCATCGTGCTCCCAGACTGATTTTGAAACCGACTCATTTCTCCCGCACACACAGACACACATACATACAGTATACCGGATTTTAGACATTTTATACATTCACTTACACACTGAAAATATTGTATATAATTGTAAATACTGGTATCTGCTGAACTGCAATGCAGGTGAGCTATTTCCGTGATGTTTGTAGAAACTGGTCCATTCGTATCTGCGGAAATTCATAACTCAAATGTTCGTAAGTCGGGGACTACCTGTACCTTAGTGATAAAACGCATGAAAATATATAATAAAATATATAAATTGTGGAGGATATTTGCGATTTCCTTGAACAATTATTAGTTAGGTTTTGAGGAAAAATCAACAAACGACTGAGGCCGTGAACTCTGAACCTCGACTTTGCGGGGGTCGACTGTATAGTCAATTATCGAATCATATTGTACCATGAAGTGGTACGGAGCTCAGTGGCTTTGTCTTTCCTTTGTGTTCAGTCCCAGATTCTGTAGTATGGTCAATTAATCTCAACTGTCACAGATTCAGTACTGTATCATGAAGAGGCCTGATGTTTACACCCCTCATTATTGTGCCCTGTGTACAGAACAGATTCTTTTATACTGAACTAACTGTAATATTGTTGTGACTTAAACTGAGCTCCAAAGTGCCACGCTGAAAAATGCTAGAAAACAAAGAATGCGTCATAACTGCAAATGGTCATAAAACTGTCACAGATGGCAGTCAGAGAGGTTCATCTGTTACATCTCATAAAAAAAACACACACTTCAAATCCAAGTCCAGGATCTGTCGTGTGTGTGTGTGTGTGTTTCACGATTAACCTAGGGTCCTGATGCATATATCCCTGTTACGATTTACACGCGTATCGTGGTCACACGTGTCACATCTGGCCGCGCCGGTATCGCTGTTAAACTGGACGCTAATCTGCTGCAGGAGCTTTTTGTATTTCTGTTTAAACAAAGACCTCTGCTGGAGACGGTCCAGGGTGCACATTAAAATGATTAAAACTGCTTTGAGTTTGTTCGACTGGAGTGCTTGAGTGGGAGGGCCATAATGCAAACCTTTCACATTACTGAAGTACTCTCTTGCTCTACCTATTTTTAATTCTCTTTCTCTGAGCAACTTATTGTGCTTCTCTCTCTCTCTCTCAATCTTCATACGTCAGATTATGATGGAAAAACACCACTCAGAATGGACTATCTTACCTGTGTTGGACTCGACGGAGAAGTACGGGTGTCCCTGACTGATGCTGTAGACCAGTTTGGCGCTCATGCCGAACATCTCGTCGTCTGCGTCGTGGGCCGTCACCTGAATGACCGAAGTTCCTTAGGAGACAAACCAACAGTGATTTAGAAGGATGTTATTCTTTCAGTAAGAGTTGGACTACAGGACTGTTTGACAACAACTTGGGTCAAGCTGCAGGAGGTTTTCTCATAAGCAACTGGATTCATCCATCCATCCATCTAGGAACATCTGTAGTCCATCTAGAGACTGTGAAGGCCAATGGTGACCACTGTATTAATTCCCATTTTGTACGACTGTGGTAGGATCGCCAACCAACACATATACACGCTACGGGCAATTTGTGAACGCCCCTCAGGTGTGAATTGAATCCAGGACCTGGATGTTGCGAGGCGACAGCGCTAACCACTACACCGCCATGCCGCCAGATAAGCAACTAACGTGATTGAATATCCACCATTCGATGGTCATTATGATATTTACTAAGAAATCCAGAAATCAGGGTCAAAGTTTGTGGGCCGTGTTAAATAAATATGTTTATTGGTTATATGTCTGTGTTACATTTATTCTGTATACATTACTTTAGTGATATAAACTCTGAACAAATGAGATACATCTATTTTAAATGTCACTATATATATATATATACTCAGTAGGGATGTAACGGTATTGTAAATACCGTCGTACCGCGCTAAAAAATTTTTTCGATAATACCGTGGTCGCATGACGGTAAAATGATGGGTCTTCTGAGAAAAGTTTGCTCAGGCGAATGG
>JAQMYL010000018.1:2176586-2195109 GCA_030014365.1 Clarias pachynema | reverse complement strand
TTAATTATTGAACTAAATTGACACTAACACCACGTAATTAACATTTACATTCCTGTCCATACAGGCTTAAATATTATTATATATTATAAGTTATTCTATATATTTAAGTTAGGATGCACCATTTAATAATTACAAAACAGAATTAACACAACACTCGACTAAACAAATCACTAAGAGCTAACAGTACAGAATTAGCACATGGTTGACAATATTTTGTTTAATTAACACTTAATTGTGTGGAGAATGAATATGTACAATGTTGCTTTGAGGTATATTATTATTATTATTATTATTATTATTATTATTCGTAAAAGCTGAATATGGTGAGTGAATTTCGCCGTTATTAACCCTTACACCCCTGAATTAACACTCAGGCACTGTTGGATTCACACTCACGATGTTTATTACCGCTTATACACCCGTATTATAGACTCTTTATTTTAAAATATAATCCATGCTAACTGTTAGCATTTTCTCACACAAATTAAAAAAGAAAAAAACTGTCAACTCATGATGGACACCCGCGCGCGCACTCTCACTCACTCACTCACTCACTCGCGCGCACTAGAAGTGATGAATAATTAAGCTGTTTTTAAAATTTCTTTCTTAAATTTTTTTTTAAAATTATAATTAAAACGCACTCTCTTACCTATTTCTCTCAGTGATAAAGTGCCGACACAGAGAACCCCCGCAGTGTAAAAGTGAATAAAGCGCTCTCTCTCTCTCTCTCTCTCAGCAGCTCCGGAGTCCGTGTCCGTTACGCGCGCGCTCCGTTGACTGCGCGCGAGAGAAAAGTGTCGCGCGACTGCCGCTCGTGCGCCTCATCCGAAGCCGAGAAGGAAAAAAGGAGGCGGAGTCGAAAATGGAGCGTGGCCGCTGATTGGCCGGTCTCGTCCAAACGCGTCTCTATGTGTGTATATACATGGAGGAGTGGGGGGGTAGTTTCCAAAGTAAATCCTAAACCGAGCCTGATTAATGATTTTACTGCAAGCTTTCACCCTTTTCATTTCATTCAGTTATAGCCAGGGGACTGCTGAAACCTTTCAGGTGAAAGAAAGAGAGAAAAAATATTACACTACTACACACGACCGGTGTGCACTAGAGATGTGATCGCTGGTTTCCAAATCATGACAAAAAATAACAAACCTGATCTAAACTTAATGTAAACACACTTAATGTAAATATATACACTATAAGAACAAAAGTATTCGGCCGAACCTGTTAATTATTGAATTGAGGTGTTTGAATCAGGACCCTTATCTAGGGTTACCAGATACTGGGAGCATACCTCAAAAAGTTGCCTTTTTCGTTTGCTTTTTAATGTGCTAACAAAGCTAGTACAGAGCTAAAAATAAAATCAAACAACCGTATTTTATACTAAGTGTGTATTCTCACTCACTCATTGTTTATATCGCTTTATCCTGTATTCAGGGTCGCAGGGGGCCTGGAGCCTATCCCAGGAGACTTAGGGTACGAGGTGGGGTACACCCTGGATGGGGTGCGAATCCATCGCAGGGCACACACACACACACACACACACACAAACACACACACACTCATTCACACACTATTAACAATTTGGGAACAATTTGTCCAAAATTAGCCTAATCTGCATGTCTTTGGAGGAACAGTGGGAGAAAACCGGAGTACCCGGAGGAAACCCACCCTGCACAGGGAGAACATCCACACGCAGGCCCTGAGGCGGGAATCGCACCTGGAACCTGGAGGTGCAATAGTGCTAACCACTAAGTCACCGTGCCGCCAAAGTGTGTATAGTGTTTTTTTATTTTTATTTATTTATCAAGCAAAATATCTTGAACATACAGTTAGTCCCCTACATGCGACCATTTAAGTTACGAACTTTCAAAGATACGGACATGCGTTTGCGCATTTTTAATCGCGGAAGTTAGACCACATGTCCGGCATACATTGTCACGTCGTGCAGCGCATGTCCTCTGTAAGCGTAGTACAAGCCCAGGATGTCCAGAAGAAAGTGTAAAAGCAGCAGCAATGAAGCTTGTACTGCTAAGAAGCGCTAAGCGATAACGATATAGACAAAAGCGTGAACAATTGAAATAATTGAGTGAAGTGAAAAGCTGCAGACATTGCTCGTTCTTTTAACATGAATCAAGGACAAGATTGGAAACATATCAGTTTTATACTGTGTATAGCCAGTTGTGTTTGTATCCTAGTACCTAGACAATATTTGTTGGACTTACAGACAAATCGGCCGAATATTTTTGTCCATATAGTGTAACAAAAGCCATAATTAGCATCTTACTTGCATCGCACTATCAGTATTGATTGTTCAAGTCTCACCTCAGTAACGAATGAACAAGATACTTCATGAGATTCCCTCATACTTGTTGGGTTTCCTCCAGGTTTTCTCTCACATTTGTTGATGTTGTTCTTGGTCTTTCAGCTGTTCCCACAGCTTGGCACAGGTTTATGCCAGATGCCCTTCTTCTTTGTTGGAATACAGTAGGTTGGTTACATTACCTCCCACTGTAGGTCTCATTCTCCCTCATCCTCCCAGCCGATTTTCCAGCCCAGCCTTCCTTAAAAACGTCTAATGCATCCTTCCCTTATCTTGTCTTTGTTCTTGACTTGTTCAGTGTCTTGGACACTTCGTCTGCTTTATACTTTCACACACTCTTATTCTCAACACATTTTCCTTTCTGTACCACTCAGAATGCACTTCCTGATGCAACCCTCGCGTTTTATCTGGGCTTGGTACCAGCATTGCATCCAGTGGCTGGGGATTGGGCATTGGGAGGGAATTGAATCGCATGGTAGGCTAGAAACCTACCACGGAGCCACCAATGCCCATGTTTTGCTTTCACATTTCAAAGACATAAAGTGTACTGATTAATGTTTCCAGATTGCCCGTATTGCCTATTGACCATATACAGGATAATTGGCATGGAAAATTAATAAACAGATGAATAAAAAGCCAAAGTAAATGGAACGAGCACTAAGATTTCTCAATCCTGCCCTTCAGAACAGAGATTTTATTCTGCTGGTGCTATGGGGTTACTTTAATGTCCAGTGAAGATGTTCTAAAATTCAGGGTTTCCCATTAATGTGCCTGTACACCCACGCACACACACACACACACACACGCACACACACACACATACATACGCTGTACCTACTCCGTTACAGTTACATTCCCATTCTGTATTAAACACAAGGTGAGATATTCAGCTCATAGAATATAGATGCAAGGTTCACAAGCCAGCTTACGTAAACACACCTCTGAATATAAAATTTCACACAATTATGCCACAGCCAGCATTGCACATAAGCAGCAAGACACACACACAGGTTTGTGCGCATTTCACCCTCAGAATCAGAGATCACAAACTCCTGCTGCCAGTTTGCAACACCTCGGCTAATGAACCAGCAGTATTCCCTTTCATAGACCTGATGTTATATAAATGAGCATCGCATAGAGGTAACAATAACGAGTCAGAATTTGTGCCTCGACCGCCAAATGTATTAAATTCGTAATAGGCGTCAGAGGGGGAATATCATGCACTTACCATCAGACACCTTCATAGTAAAACAATGCATTTATGAAGTACAATACAATCTACTATGATAACACTAATGCTAACTTGTGAAAAAAAAAGTACTTTGGTTAACGAACGTGAAAATAAGGTCAACCGCTTGGTGTGTGCTGCGCCCATTAGTGGAATTAAATGTTTTTTAGGTCTAAAAATAATAGGTTTGTTTTATTAATTTAAGTACTTAGTTTTCTAAATGATAAATAATAATATTAGTACAGTAAAAAGAAAAAAAAAACATAAATCCCACGCTCTGGGATTTTAACTGTAAAAAAAACTTTGTTGCTGGGTTAAATTATTATTATTATTATTATTATTATTATTAATATTTTTATTACTATTATTGTTATTAATATTATTAACAGCTAATGAAAGGAGGTCACATTATGTGTTTTTAGACTCACGAGGGAATAAAAGTCTTTTTTTAAGATGTGCAACAAAGTGTGTGCAGTGACATTTCCTTTTATTATATCCTGTTTTTAATGTGGGTGAATATTACAGATGAAAGTAACCACTATACATTTGTCAAAATGTCTGATATTGAATAAGCTATACATTTTATTCATTCTTTTAATTACGAAGTGCGTTCGAGTTAAACCAGCACTTTTAATTGTGCAGAATAACAGAACACAGTTCTGAGAGTAAAATCATTTCTCTTAATTTCTCTATATAATCCCCTGCTACACTAATGCACTTTATAGTTTTCTTGTTCTTCGGACTGCCTGCTTAATGTCAGAAATGCTGGCCTCACAGGGGCTCCTTTAATGCCCCAAACATGTGGAAAGGCTTGGAACGAGGTCAGGACTGTATGAAGGATGTGGCGATAACTAACAGCTGAGTTCCTGTAACGTGCAAGTGGCGCAGTGGGCAGTATGAGTTTGTGCATTGTCCTGCAAGAAAAAAATGATCTTTGGTGATCAAACCATGCTGTTTTTTTCCATTAGAGGAGTTCCTGGGGGGCCAGCTTTTGAAATGCGAAGCAAGTAGTCCGATCATGACTCTGGCGTACTGAGAAAACTTTCTACCTTGATTGTGTCCAAGCACTAGTAAAACGCTGGGATAAGTGCATTAGTGTAGGAGGGGGTTATACGGAGAAATAAAGCGAGGGTTTAAACTCTCAGAACTGTGTTCTGTCATTCTGTATAGTCAAAAGTCCTGGTTTGACTCATACGCCCCATGTTCATGTCTCATACTTAATTGTTTGTTCTTAGTTATTACATACATTACAATAATCCTGTATGTTGTATTTAATTGGTACTTGGGTGATGTCACACCTTTATGTTGAAGCTGGTTGACATAAATCTTGAATGTCCACTAAAACCAGATGAAAGGACGAGGCACTGCATTTACGCTGAGAGGTGATTATCAGATCAAAGTAGGTTACGTGGGAAATGCAAGAATACATTGATTTAGGTTTATTCGAATGAGCAACTCACACAGGTTTTAGCATCTAGTTATGATTAAACGAGCATGAAATAACGCTTTGGAATTAGAAAAGAACTCCTGAGTGATGCAGAAGCTGAAAGATTCATAAAACATGGCAACAAAGAGATTCTGCAACACAACATTTTTTGTCAGCTTTTTTGCATGCCATGTGTTTGATTATTAATGCTGCACCTAAAATGCAGACCAAGTGAGATTTATTTAAAGGTCCTTTCTTGTTTTCCTGAAAAAAATAAAAATGAATAAAATCCATAGATCACTGGTCCAGTTCATAGTGGAAGCAGAACATGATGAAATATTCAATCTACATTCTCAAGCCTTTGCTGCATGCTGCAGAGCAACTGAGACTGAACAGTGGCCAAGTCACACGCTGCAAAATTCATGCACTGAACCTGGAGCTGGAAAGAAAATGGAGACATGCTCACGAGCCCTGTCCACATCAGACGTCTCCGCCGTCGCCTGGCACGTCTCCAGGACTGAGTGGCGAATGTCGGGGACGATTTTAAAAGCATTTGCAGCAATCAGAAGGGCAGGGCGCAGTGGGTTAACAGCACACCTGCGCATCAACATGCTCCGTCAGAAGGAAGGAGGGGTCGGGTAAAGAGTCTCAGACAGTCCATATGTTAAAGTCTCGCTTTGAGTCTGCACTACGATTCATTAGGATTCACCGTATAGCTCTGTGGAAGAGACACACTGAAGGGTACTCGCTGCAGCGCTTTGGGACGTAAAGTTTCTATAGTGTCCCAGATCGTTCGCTCTTATCTCCAAGTCCTTCCTTCTTTCATCTCCACTCATTTCTTGTAATAAACATTTCATGTGCTGGATGGTAACTGTGAGAGTTACAGTAATGATGGAACTCGAGCAAAAGTGGATTCATAGCCGAAAGATAAAAGAATTTTATAGTGAGAAAATTTTCATCCCTTCTCAAATGAACTCGGGTGCCGAAGAGATGTTTGTTTCTTTAGTTTTGCCCTAGACTTACACTTTTAATATAGTTAATAATAGTCGTCTGTTTCACCCCAGAATCTTCTCTCTTCTTCTCGCTGCATTTTCCTAGTAAAACAATCCTGGGGCATCCTGTTATCTATAAACATTTGTGGGATTTCTGTTAGGTAGAAATATGAACATACCTTCACGTTGTGTGTATGGTACAAGGCAGACACTTTGTGCAGTCATAATAAGACTTTTGATTGAGCAGAATAACAGAACACAGTTCTGAGAGTAAAAACTCCCTTTATTTCTCTATATACTGCAATCCCCTGCTACACTAATGCACTTATCCCAGTGTTTTACTAGTGCTTGGACACCATCAAGGAAGAAAGTTTTCTCAGTACGGCCAGCCTGTCTGAGTCACGTCTGAAACGCCGGCCTTCCAGGAACTCCTTTAATGACTTTACCAAACATTAAGAACTGTCTTGGAGTGAGGTCAGGACTGTATGGGGGATGTGGCAATAACTCCCAGCCAAGTTCCTGTAATGTGCAAGTGGTGTTGGTCAAGGCCCCGCCTCCTTAGGTCTTAATTTGGCAAGTATGGTTACAGGTTCCTCACATTTGGCAAATATATATAAAAAAACATGTTCAATTAAATACCTTTTGCTTTCTACTTAAGCCTGTAAGTAAGAGAGATCCAGCCCAATCACAGATTGTAAGAAAACTTTATTATCAGTTACTTGTTCAGTGATGTTGTTAATGTAAACTGGAAATTTTGTCTCATATTTGATATTGGTTTGTACCAACTGCAATACGAATTCCGTATATGCCGCGTGCTACATGAATCTAATTAAAGTGATTTTTCAGTTACATCTAGTGTTTCTTTTTCCAATTAAATATGATTAATTACTTTGTCGCTATGTCTTAGTTAGATTTTTTTAGTTCCTGTTCTAATATCTTGAAGTTTAACCAAGCACGGTTACTGTGAGAGCCACGAACAAACATTTGCTTCTCTACATTCGCACAGAACGTCTACAGCTAATGTTGCTAATAATAGAAATCTGATTCACCTAAGTCTTTTCTGATCCTGTTTGCTTATCCCTAACTTATTGTTCGTTTTCTTTTCAAACTTTGAATTGTTCAATGATAATACACAGAGTTTAAAATTAATACGCATGATTGTGGGTGTGTATAGATTCCTGATGTACTCACATTAAAAAAAAAATTTTTTAACCGGGCTGCATCTTCTCAACCCTGAGCTTCATTTAAAAGCCTTCAGGCTGCCACTATATGAGTCCTGGTTAATTTTCAACAAAGAAAGTCCTGCTGCTTTCTACAGAATACTTACACATTCCTCAGAGGCAGTGGAATTCCTTTTGTCCTGGCCACAAATCATCAGTGTGGTGTGTTTACAGCAAGGCAGCTGGATGCAGTGTGAGCTCTAAGCTGCTTTTCAGGAAGAATGTGCATTATATGGTTATGTAACTGTGTGTAAACCAAGGTCTCAAAATATTTGGACGTCGACAAAGTCATTGTTATTTTTAGCTGTTGAAATTTAATAATGACTTTTAGATTTAATTAGACGATATTTACATGCACCCCCACCCCGATCCCTTTCCACCTTAGCTAATTGGACAAACTAACAATCACGAATTAAATTGTCCTTTATCATACCTGTGTTACTCGTTTGCAAATCATTTGCGGTCAACAATGAAGAATAAAGTTTCCCTGGTGAAGCTCAGCCAGGCCTCAACCACAGCTGTCTGTACTTCCTGTTTCCTTCTCATTATTTATGAGTGTATTTTGTTATTTAGTTTTACATTCAGAAAACCTCAGTATATTCTCTCAGGTGATTGTCTCGGCCATGAACTGAACATTACACGTCTTTGCCTTAAAGAGATCTTGGGTTGGTTTTAAAGTAAGCTTCAGCTCATCATTGTTCATCTGCGCTGTGAAGCATCCAGTCCAGTGGGGTTTTGGAGCAGATAATATAGCGTTAAGCATTTCAGAATTGATCTTTCTGCATTTTGTCAGCAGTCGCATCATCAATAATTACAATGGAGCCACTTTCACTGGCCGCTGGTCACTCCTCTGCTGTAAAATGAGGTGGTGCCTCTTTGCCTCATTTGGCCATAGGATGATGTTACACGTTACTGTACACGTTTTTTAAAACAGTTTTTTCATTTTTTGATCATTTAGCTTTTGAGGTTTACTGATGGTTAGCATCACTGTATTCGCTCTTCTCTTGATTGTTGCCTTTGACAAAGATACCAATTACCACCTGTTCTTGATCTGGTCAACTGCTGTGAAAGGGTGTTTCATCATCTGGGAAAGAATTCTTTTATCAGGCATTACAGCTGTTTCCGTATTCTCTCGGGTCATTTGTTGCCCCTGAGCTCACTGTTGTGTTCTTTGTTTTAAAGAATGTTTGTCTTTTTCTCATCTCTTTGATTGGTGTGTTTTGATCTTTCAGCCTAACGATGGCTTGTTTAATGATACCAGCAACAGCTCTTTGGCCTTGATATTGAGATTTACCAGCAACAGATTTCCCCCAAAATTCTTCACTTTGAGCAAATATCCATCTACACTAACTTACAATGAAAAGAACTCATTTCTGATTAAAACCGACAATCCTTGACAAAAATCTCCTACAGTAGAGCCAGGTTTTTGATTGGCTGCTGGAAGCCTGAGCAGGAGAATAGAAACTCACTCTGAGCACACAGCTCATTCAATAAATTCAATATAAAATTCAATTTACTGGATTAGATTGAATTGACCAGCTGTGCTTGGGGGAGTTGAACATTAGCTGTACGAAGAAGAAGAAAAAAAGACCCACCATGTTAATTCTTTTAAACATCATTTGGGTGAATCTAATTTTCAAGACATTAAGATCATTTTCAAAATATTACATTTAATAATTTGTGCTAATACTGGTAGACATAAAACTTTAGCTACAAGTTTTGTGTGTTATACACCGGAGAAGATCGTTTAGATACCTAGCCACCCAGCAAACATTTGGACGTTTGATGACCGTTGAAATGACGTCCCTTAGACACGTCCCGTCATGGTTAAAAAATAGTTCCAAAAAGAAAGTTGAATGGATGTGTTTGACGTTATCTGATTCACAACAGCTGTCATCAACAGTAATCAATCGTCCAAATTTTTACTTGGATGATATATATTGAGCAACACTAAGCTCAAAGTCAATGTAACAGCTATACATGCAACCACAGACAACTGCAGACATGTACACACGTATCTGAATGCATTTTTAAGAAATGTTTGTCAAATATGTGTTACATATTTTTACCAATTAATGACGATGTTGTCGTCAGATCAATGTTTGCTGGGCAATTTTCGCAAGAAACCACAGCTAGTTACCTAACTTATGTAGCAAGGTGGCTAAAATGAAAGTGAAAAACTTCAACAGAATTGACAAAACAATTTAAAGAAACTGAATCTATCTTTTAAAAATAAAATGTTATGAAATATTAAAATGGTTACAAATGATTCCCCTGATTGTTTGCTTCATATCTGAAACGCTGGCCTCCCAGGAACTCCTTTAATTGCTTTTTCAAACATGTGGGAATGTCTTGAAGCGAGGTCAGGACTGTATAGGGGATGTGGTCATAACTCCCAGCCGAGTTCCTGTAATGCGCAAGTGGTGTTGGTGAATGATTGTGTGTACAGTTCCTGCAGACAGATGCACCTCTTCCGCAACAAGTTATCCATTGATTTTCAAGGATCAGGCGTTCCACTTGCTGAATGTCCATAGGAACGACTGCAGTGATCTCCAAACCAACTCAGTCGGGATCATCATTCACGTATGTACAACCTTCTGTAAAGGTTCAGATGTTTTACTGCGGTTAAGAGTCTCATCACCGTATTAAGCTTGGAGTCTTTTGCAAACGTCAATCTCATTCACACCTTCATTCACCAGAAATTTCAGCACAAGTCCAATCATACATTTAAGCAGCTAGAAACTTTTGTTTCCTCAAGAGCCTAGACTTTTTCTTACGTTCCTTACAGTAAAGCAAAAAACTTTTTTTTTGTCCTGTTGGAAAATGTCACAAAACATAAGTAAAGTTACAGTTCCTTAATGTTTTTGTAACTTACTGCTCTATCTTTGACACTGGAGACTCCTTCCATAAGAAGCCTATGTAAAGAGAATTTCACCATATCAAGAATGACTGACATGCTTTGAATTCGTTGCAATACTGTAGGTAAAAAAGTATGTTAAACAGGTTCCTGTGAATGAGCTGTTGCTACGGAAACGACTACTGTATGTGCGCAGTCAAATGAGCGTAATAATGTAGAGTATAATCCTGCAAGCTTCAAAGAAAACTACAGTCAAGACCATTGTCTCTATTCACTCATGTCACTAACGAGTCCTCGATATCGGCTTAGCGTCAACGCCGGGTGCTGGATGTTATTGCGGGGAAAAAAATGAAATAATGAAAAAAAAAAGATAGAAAGAGAAATGCAATGTTTTGCAGCGGAGCTTTGCTCGTTTCAGCAGGAATGTGATTGATATGCTCAAAGGCACACATTTCTCGAGTGAAAGGAGCACACTAGATGTATTCTTCGTGATGTAATTGTGGCACAGCTTGTGATTTTCTCTGACTTGCCGACTGCTGATGAAGCAGAAACCCTCTCTCGAGTCAGCGTGTGGCGTTTAAGAAGTGCTTATTTGCAGGAAAAAAATGGGTGGCGGCGGCGGAGGGTATGAGGGGTTTTGGGAGGCGCGGGGGGGCAACAAGAGTCGGATCATCGCGTCCTGATTTGAAGAGGATGGAATCAAATGTGGCACAAATACATGAGCGAAAAAGAAGAAGAGAAGAAAAAGAAGAAGGACATTCTGAGGAAATCTAAAAATATCTCCCCAGCACAGATTCATTTAATGGATTCGCTTAGCTTTAATCTGGCTAATCCGTGTAGACTGGATAGATGTCAAGATGTTTTACAGAATTTTTAACCAAGCTTTGAGTTGAGCTGCATGTACTGGAAGTAAATGCGTTCTTTTCTCTTTTTTTGCCCTTCTTTTAAACTTAGCTTATCACAGATTACTCTAGTGATGCAGACGGAGAAAGCAGATGTTCAGAGTTAACAGGCAATCTCACGGCGTGCCAGCTGTTCGTGTTTATATTGCTCTGAGTTCCTATATATCTAATCTGAGCTAGCTGGGACAGGGACGTGATGTACATGCTCTGTCATCCTGTCATATATACACACACATATATAGCGTATAAACTGTATGTGTGGAGGGAAGTGATATGGGGCATAAAACACAAACGTCATATAATTTCAAATAACGTCCAATACGAGCAAGTGTGTCAACGGGTGTCGGAGACGTCAGCACAGCGTGCGGTTTGAAGGAAACTAATAATCTATCTGCATGCTAAAAAACGACTATTGTTTCTTTTTTGCTAATCAGTCCCGGCAAATGTGAATACTTCGGAGAATTCTCGCAAAAGCTTAAGGACAACACGCTTTAATCCGCTTTAAATCAGAACCAGCATATTGCCTAAGACAGCGAGGCAGAGTCAAGGAGCGAATGAATAATAATAAGCCCCGGATCTGTTCTTTAATTCAGTGAAAAACACACGTGGAAGCCGTTGAAACTTGCACCCGGCTGGGTCCCCCCCCCCCCATCTCTCTCTCCTTTTCTTTTTTCTTTTTTTCTCTTTTGACTCGTGAACCGAGGGATCAGTCAGGGCGCAGCGTTTTCTAGCCTTGCCTTGATGAGATTTGAGAGTTTTCTGAGAGCGGCTCATTTGCATGTGTTTGCAACACAGTGTGTCGAGAGGCGCATTTTTAAAGCATCGCTCCCCGAGCATGCCGTCGCTCGGTCTCGCAGGCACCGAGCCCGTTCAGGGCCGAATAGAGCGTGGAAAATCGGCAGGACCGAACCGTGCTCCTTGAAGAGAATGAGATTTCTACTCTCAGCGAGGGAGCAGCGAGGGAGCAGCTCGGAGCGACCCGGGGCGATGACTCTACACCAGCGCAGGAAATTTATTAGACGGGTCTCTCAAAGGAGTGTGTCATGTCATGTTTGTTGACCGACTCTGTTTGGGGTGGGGAAAAGAAGAAAAAAAATGGGGGGAAAGAAAAAGACAGCCTCGAGACACTGAGACGGTATGATTCATGTTGGTGTCGGGTTTAAGGGAAAGTTAAAAGTGTGTCAAAACACGAAAAGCAGCGAAAATTCTCCCTGACTGACTTGCATGTTCATCTTTATAATTAGCATCCCAGCTTCTTGGCTTTAGCCTTCAGTTCATCTTTGGATGTACAGTACAGAGAGAGTGATGTGGTGGCGCTTTAGTGTTTTAGCCTGAACAGCATTTCTTTATCCCTCTTCACCTTCACACTCTACTTAAACAGATCAGCTTCCGAAAGCTAGTATGCCATCGTCCTCATCATCATCATCTTATACTGAACCAAGATGCTGCTGTAACTTGTATGGCCGCATTGTATTATAGGACTTTAAGTCCAGCGTGCGTTTGCATCACCAGGTCTTCTGAGTCCTTCATTCATTCATGCGTCTTCTATACCGCTTTATCCTGTATACAGGGTCGCAAGGGGACTGGAGGCAATCTACTGCAGGGTACACACTCATACATACACAACAATTTGGGAACGCCAACTAGCCTAATCTGTATTTCTTTGGACTGTGGGAGGAAACCAGACTACCCGAAGGAAACCCACCAAGCACAGTGAGAACATGTAAACTTCACGCTCACGGACCCCGAGGTGGGAATCGATCCTGGACCCCGGAGGTGCAAGGTGACAGTGCTAACCACTACGCCACCGAAGTGTTCGCCTACACCGAAGTTATCATTAATATGTGAGAAAAGAAACTTTTCAAACCTTTTAAAATGTGTATTTTTTTTTTGTCCCTTCTTTGAGCTAAGAACAAAAATCTAACAATTATCAACTTCTGCTTAAATGCCAACTTGGCTAGCGATAACGACGGCGAGACACAGAATTGCTCACTTCACACAGGAACAATGAAAAAACATCACCCACAAGCAGATTAGCACCGTAATGACTAATCACATCACAGATGCTTCAATGCAAACCTATTTAAGATGTTTCAGGGCAGAGATTTTCTTTACAAGAGACAGAAATTGGTTGTAAAGCACTCTGTGCTTGGCATCCATCCTCCATTACTCCTGATTGTTCCAGATAAAACTATCGAGGTGCATCTCCAGGCCAGTTAACGTATTTAAATCACGTTTGGGTCGGATGTCCTGGACTAATCTTGTTTGCGGTTTGAACGAGACATCTCGTGTGAGATTTGGACGTTTTTGAGGACATCGTGAAATAAAATTAATTCCCCAAACATGCTAATCCTCCTTGATGTAGATGAAAGAAAGAGAAGTGAGAAGGAGCGAGACAACTCCTTTTGTCCTACTGTCCGTTTGGGGAATGCATCATGCTGCACAGCGAGAGACGGATTAATGACCCCCCCTGAACTCCCCCAGATGGACAGAGTCTGTTCTGTGTTATTAAATCTTTTGCTGTTTTTTTTTCTACGCAGACATCTAGCACTTCCCAAACACGCTATGTGTGAAGTTTGGAATAACGTGTTCCTGGAAACAAATAAACTCTGCTTTAATCGTTCGCTAAATACCTTCATTAGCATTAGCGAAGAAACAAAATGTCTCATAGAATAGGTATAGTAGTAATAGCATTTTTCTGTAGCTAATATCTATCTACCACTAACCACTCTAACTAGCATAACCAAACTACTGTAGCTAACTAGCATAACCAAAATGTAAGTGTAGATATTTCACTAACCGCGTATAAACTTGAATAGCATTATGGTATGCGTTTTATAAAGAATGCAAATTAAGCCGAGAAACTCTTGGGGGTGGAGGGTGTGTGTGTGTGTGTGTGTGTGTGTGTGTGTGTGTTAGAGCTTTCTGCCAATTACATACAAAAGACGTAAAACACTCAGTTACAGGAAATTAATCAGCGACAGGTGGTGTGACACAGCAGAGTTGCTGTCAACGTCTCCAGGATGATTTTTTTGTCCACAATAATCCTATTTAACATTTTATAGAGATGTTGTACTTTTTATCCATGTATACTGTAGCTACACTCATGGCGGTGGAATCTCCTGCATGAACCTCAAGCACCCCCTGAAAATTGTGTACGTTCTTGACTTGACGTACACACGAAGCAGCGTGGCTAATTAAACTCCGTGTAAAGCGCCGATCTTCCTATGTCTCCACTCGAACGATCTTGCAGAAGAATCTCGGGTTATGGCTCTAATCTCGCTGCATTACTCCTCTCTGAAGGGATTACGGAGTGACAATTTCAAGAGGAGAAGAAAGATGTAATGCGGCGCTTAAGCCGTCGTCCCTATTAAAAGCAAAACCGTGCAAGCGCCGCTTCGCTCGCTAAACATTTCATAAAGTTGATGGATTTTCTAAATGCAAATAAGGATATTTGTACCCCGTCCCTCAGGAAAATCACTTTTCACACTCATGTGCTTCTGTCTCTCTGATGGACGCGCTTAAGCATGTTTCTTTTTTTTTTTTTTTTTTTTTAAAGAATCCGCCAAGGCCGGAGGGTTGATTAATCCCGGAGGTACGCTTAAATCCAGCTCTAAATTAACGCCTCAAAAATGAGAAAATTCTTTAGCCGGGAGTGCGGACTGATTGAAAGTCCTTTTCAGGTGTCAATGATTTACAAAAACTACCGAACTTAATCCTTTCTTTTTTTCCCTCTTTCGAAGCCCACTCCAATGTGTCTCTGAGCTTTTTTTAAGGACCACGGCTGAGTTAAAGTGGAAGAGGAAGGTAATGACCCACAGAGCTTTTACTTCAGACAAAAGGAAAATAATTAGATGGTGGCAGGGGAGGGATAAAGGGGGAGGCTGGAAAAGAAGAAGAAGAAGAAGAAGAAGAAAAAACCCTCTGCAGGTAAAAGAAAATGGCCGGCTTAGTAAGAGGAAAGAGGAAGGAAAGATTAAAGTCTATAGTCGCACTCGGTTATTGTGGCCCAAGATTGGGGGGGAAGAAAAAAAAATAACAGGAAAAGCCACAAATTCACGAGTCACTGCTTTATTTTCAAGCTTAGGAAATCCCACGAGGGGGACAAAATAAGTTCGGTGCACAGTAATTAACTTTGGTGCAACCTTTGGCCACAGAGTGCAGTCGACCCTGCATTTTTTTTTCCCCTCAGCATTTCCGACAGCAGCCGTATCGCTCTCCCAGCAGACAAACAACCTGGGTAACACCATTACACAGAGCGGTACGGCCTCGGCTCCGGCTTCAACGCTTTTAAACAAGTTTAAATCTAACTTCATCACTGCCCTATTGCTTTCCTTAGAAACAGTTAGCCAGAATGTTAAACGGAATAAGAAGGACCTCTGTGTGTATCCTGTCTTCTGATTGGCCGGAAGGTTCTATAACAGCAGCCCTTGGCAGTTCTGCTCTGCTGTATATTAATGAGCGCATTTGAATACATTAACAAATATCTATAGTAACATCCGACAAATAAAATCCCTAATAATAAAAACAGGAAATTATGACCCGGATCCGCGGTGTACATGATGCGGATCTGACAGAGGATCCAAACCTGATCTGAGTTGTGTACTATCTGAGACATATGTATTGTTGATGTGGTGTAACATTTATGGAAGGAGTCTCCAGTGTCAAATTTTAAATAATTTGTAATTTTCAGGAATGAGTACAATATGCTTTCTCGGTTATGTGACAATTTTGTTTCAAGAAGTCAAGAAAGTCATTTCTAATGTAAAAATATCAGAAACTTACTCAATATTAAATGTAGATATAAGTGGATTAAAAAGCATGTGTCATTCATATCCGGCACATCAGGTGACAGATATTTCCCACCCTGGAGATATATCCGTCATTACCGTGGCAATTACTTACAGAGTGGTGTTGCCTGATTTGGGAACGCCAGTTAGCCTACTGTAATCTGCATGTCTTTGGACTGTGGGAGGAAACCGGAGTAACCGGAGGAAACCCACCAAGCACGGGGAGAACATGCAAACTCCATGCACACAAACCCGAAATGGGTATCGTACCCGGACCCTGGAGGCGTAGGGCGACCACGGCACCGTGCTGCCACATGTCATTCTTTAATACTTAGAAACTTGATTATTATGATTGTAATAAAATGTTTTGTCATGTGAAAATAAGCTTGTAACTCTGTTGTTGATTGTTTTATTGTCTCTCACGCATTCCTGAGCACCGAAAGCTTGTACTGCCCGCGTCTGATCGCTCCTGTGCAATTTCTCCATCTCGAACCGCTCATGTGAGCAGCACAGTTAGTAAGGAGTGATAAGAAATTTCCGGTAATCAGCCATGACTCTGCTAGCTGTCTGTTGCGTGATCGGCTTGTTAGCATGTCTGCGGGGTGATATGCTCAGTGCTGGATCTGTTAAATCAAATCTGCGGTCCGGATTAGACCGTAATCCTCGAGAACTCATTAGGAGGGAACACGTTTCAATCTTCTGCATAGGGCCTCAAATGAAACGGCTTCTAAATCCATATTGGCACCAAATGGAACAATACGTATGATCCCACGTACAGTGTGTCTCTGCTGAAATGTAGCACATGTGATTTTCCATGCCGTGGATGTCCGTTTTCTCCTCTTCCTCCTCCTCCTCCGACTCCTCCTCCACCTCTTATGAGTGATGCCTCTCTTCTGCTGATGTGCCTTCCTTTACAAGCTCGCTGTATTTTCCAGAGAGGCTGACCTTTTGACCTTCGTTTCTGCATTCCTAACCAATTGATTAGCGCTTATCTTGAGAGAGGAGAAAATAATCTCTCGGGTCACAGGGAGCAGGAAACAAACTGTAAACACTGACAACACTAATTTATGATTTACAAGACTAATATGCAATGTGAATTAAAAAAAATAAACCTGAGTTGTATGCAGCTTCTGCCTAGTGGATCTGTGATGTGCAGTCTGTGTAGAAGAAGAAGAAGAAGATGTAATGCGCTATTATGATAAAAGAATAGGGCTTAATAAATAAAAATGAATTTGCCATACTGTATTTAGAACAAAATAAAATACTGAAATAAATAAATGTGCCTTCAAATAGAGAGAAATGCTAGCTTCTTCACAAAGACTAGCATGCTAACTACCTGCCCAGCTTACATTAAGTACAGTAGAAACGGTAATCACTAGCAAATTGTTACTAGCTAACATTAGCTAGATTACGTACCTGTTGAATCATTAAATATTCAAATATTCATGTTAAACACAATGGTAATGTTGGTAACATAGCTAATACAAATTTTCATAAAAAGTTATTATTATTATTTTTTTTATTATTTGATTTTCTCCCTAATTTGATCATGTCCAATTCCTCCCCATCACTAGGGGGCTCCCACATTAAGGCTACTACTACCACTCAGTCGAGAGGGCCAAAAACTATCATGTGTTTCCTTCGAACCACGTGACGCAGTCGACCGCATCTTTTCGAACTGCTCGCTCACATACTGTTGGGGGCGGAGTAACACACTCGGAGGACACCACTATCCGCTCCTTCCGCTTGCTTGAGCTCACAGACGCCCTGTAGAGCCATGATTAATGTTGGAGCACTAAGTACCTCTCATCCCTCCCCTCTGAGAGAGCTCGGCCAATCAGCTCTCCCTAGACCTCCGGCTGCGAAATGTTACAGCATCACCCGGGAACCAAATCTAACAGATTGCTAAATACAAAATTCTACATTATCAATCTAATCAACTATCGACTGTAACTAAAACTAACCACTGTTTAATTCCTCTAAGATTAGCTAACTTAACTATTAAAACAATAACTCTCAGCATACTCTGATTTATTAAAATGGCACTTAAAATCCAGCTAACTAACTCTGTCTAGCTAATTTCTCCGTCATTATATTGTCAGCTAAGACATGAGCTAGCTAATTTAAATACAACCCTAGGCTTGTAATGTAGCTAACAGTAAGTTTTGCTATATGTTTTAATCACAATACTCCCTCTAACAACATGCTCCATTTCTCCACACACTAACTGCTAGCTAAAGCAGCTAGGCTGAATAGTTATCAAAACATTAACTCAAACAAAATGTCAGCTAAGTCAGTTGTCATGCTAGTTCAAGCCTAATGGCTAACATTAATAATCAGTTAATGTTTTGGCTAGCAAATAATTTGAACAGCCGGCATTTAGCTTACAAGCTGTCTCACAGTAATTATTATCTAATTAAGATAACATTAGAGAGCTAACTCAGCTATTTAAACATTAACTGAAACGTACATTCAGATAAGATAAATATATCACTAGTGTTGCAAAGCAGATAAAAGAGCAAAGAGATTCAGGTTTTTGTACCCTGGCGAACTAGCAAACTAAAACAGCTTGCTAATTTCTATCTCAGCCACAGAGCTAGCTAGCAAACAGATCCCAGTTTTCTACAATCGTGTTGTTGAGGTAGATAATGCTATGACGTGGTTAATGTTTCAATACCAATAGGAAGCTAGCTAGATGATTACTAACTACACTGAAAAAAATGAACCTGGCTACCTGTTACATGTACTAAAATGTAATATGTGTTTTGTACATAATAATTTCATGTTTCCA
>JAQMYL010000018.1:2109849-2120614 GCA_030014365.1 Clarias pachynema | reverse complement strand
TGAAATAAACCTGCTACCGAGCAGGTTCAAGCTTACGGACATGTTGCTATGACAACAAATGCGAGAAGCGCATCGGAAAATGAAACAATCCAAGATCAGGACAAATCCACAACAATCAAATTCAGCTAACTGAGTTAGCGACGTACGAAGAACGGACCCATGGTTAATTTATTTAATGTTATTTGTATTCACTATGTACAGCTGTGGGTGTGTGTGTTTGAAAAATAAAATTTTTATGTAAAATATGAAGACTTTTGATATGAACCAGTTGAACCTGACTATTTCAGCTCGAGGTCGGCATGATGCCTATTATGATGTTCATGACTCGAGACAAAGCAAAACTAGATAATCACTTTCAAATTAGTGTTCAGTTATCCTTCACAACAAGTGTTCTGGACTTGAAAGGGTTACAGGTTTTGAATAATCTTTATTTCAATTTTTTTCTGCCATGTTGTAAGTGTACTGAAAGGTCTTCCTTTATGAATAGCATCTTTCATCTCGTTAAGGCCATAATCTATCTGGCTGTTGACGTTAGCATTTAGCATTACAATAGATCACTGGCGGTGAGAGAGAGGGATGCCTGCAGGGCCGGCTGCAATAGAGCAGCAGGACATGGCTCTGTGTGGCTCCCAAATGCCTCGTAAGGAGATGCCCTCGGGCTGCGGTGCCCCGAATCCTGCCCTTCTCTCCTCTGTGTTTTGTACGCAGATGCCTTCAGGCAGCGAGGTGATCCTGGATTCCTGATTCGCTCACCTTGGCTCGCGGGCTCCATCAGCAACTCGGCTTTCTTTCAGTCCAAACTCTGTCAAAAAAAAAAAAAAAAAAGCATTGTTTTTGCTAGTGCTGTACCACCTACAAACTTTCTTCTTCTTTGCTCTGATAACCCTCTCATCCACCATCACACACACACACACACACACACACACACACACACGCACACACTTTGATCTCAAGGGCCGGTGGGCGCGGGTGGCTGCCAGTCGCAACCCTTTCCTTCTGTTCCACACTGAAACGCTGCCCACTCATGTGGCACACTATTCCCTCGGGTAGCTGTTCGAACCCACCGGTTGCCCTGGTAACATGCCCACGGTCGGGATGAGCACCAGGTCCGAAGGAACCGTGGGTAGAAATCCACAGATACACACACACACACACACACACCTACACAATGCACACAAAAAAGAAACAAAAGAAAAAATCTCCAGTTGGATTTGTTCTCGAGCTGGCTCCGTCCCAAATCAACACCACCTTGGCCTTTCAGTCTCTGCTGACATTTTAAGAGCTGGCGCGTGTCAGGACGTGAGGACGGTTGTAATAATGTCAAACAGGCACTGAAAGAAAAGAAAAGAAAAGAAAAGGAAAAAAAAAAGCGGTGACTCGTGGTAGGAGCCGAGCTGATTAGCGGCGTATGTGGATAATCCCTAATGCTCAACAACAAGCCAGGAAGATCTCTATTTAAATGCAAAAATGGATGTACGTTCACTCGGCTGCCAAACGCTAATCTTGTCCAATTTGGGCCTTTTGGGAAGCGGCTTTCACTCGCCTGTGACTTGTGTACCCAGGAGAACTGTCACACTGTGGGTGGGGGTAATAAAACACACACACACACACACAAAATGTCTTTGTTTGGATTTATACGAGATGAACAGAGACCCTAAACCCGGTGATGAAGAGCGGTGGTTATGAAGTGTTTTATTCCTCCTACACCACAGCTGTTTGCCAACGACTAATTTTTTTACTCATGGCAAAAGAAAGAACACTAAGTGGTACTTTTTAAACATCAATTTATAGTTAAAAAATAAACCAATACATTTCTTATTCTGATTTAAAGGGCACCTATTATGCAAACTTTACTTTTTGTGTGTGTGTGTGTGTGTGTGTACAAGCAAACAAAAAAGTAAGAAAAATATTTATTACATGACATTAATTACACTTCCCGCCCCCTACTGTGACCTCATATAGGAGGGAGATAGTAAGAAGCCCCTCCCCACAGGCTTGGGTTGTTGCTCACTTAGGTCTGATGATATCTGGAGGGGCGTGGCTCAGCAATAGACATTTAGAACAGCGAGTTGAAACAAAGGAAGTGTGTATTTCATCACACACACACACACACACGCACACACGCACACACACACTTATTGAAAAGCTCTAAGACCTGTGTTTGACCTTTAAAGGGCTTTAAATATTTTAACCCTCATCATCCTTTTGCATTAACTTTTTTTTTCTTCATATTGTTGTGTACAAAATGGTATCTTGGGAATAATAATAAAAAAAAAAAAAACAGTTCTGGAACTGGAGACTTTCATGAATGTTAAACAAATCGCTTGATTAATGTTTAAAGTTTAGTTAATAATAAGGAGTCGGTCATGATACAGCGCTCTCGGACCCAAATAACGTTAAAGGGCCCCAACAATGGCAACCTGTTGGAGCTCAGACTTGAACCACCCACTTTCTGTGTCTGTAACTCTCTCCAATTCTGCTACCGTACGAGCCGCTGATCATGAATTTTCACCACTAAAACTGTTACGTAGAACTAGAACGAAAATGACGGACCTGAGGATCTAGAAAATAAATCGATGCCTTTTGACCGATCACAACCCAGGACACGATTCTGGATCGCTTCTGAGCCGGGAGACGAAATCCAGACGGAGGAGGAAGGAAGCAGGACGCATCACCAGTGTGGTCGTCTGCTGAAAAATGAAAAGGGCTTCGAAGGCGGATCTGTCAGCGTCTGAGCGAGAGTGGGGGGTGGAAGGGGATGGGGGGGGGGTATGGGGGTTTGTGCTGATCAGAAAAAAAGCTCACGAGTCCTTCTGAAGAGGTTGTAACCCCAGGAAGACAAAGGAAACGCTCGGGGGCAAAGCTGCCACTTCCTGTACAGACAGAGAAATAATACACACAGACACAGAGGGAATAGACAAAATAAAAAAGAATGGGGCCTGTGTGAGCGTGCTGTATGGTGTGTGTGGTTGTGTGTGTGTGTGTGTGTGATGGATCGGCCTATTAGTTCTGCTGGTGAAAAAGCAAAAGCAGACACAGCACTGAGACTCTCTCTCTCTCTCTCTCTCTCTCTCTCTCTCTCACACACACACACACACATGCACACACACACACACACACACACACACACGCACAAAAACACACACACACACATCCGTTATTAGCCAGCCTAATTTAAAGATGGCTGCTGCTCCACACCAATAACGCTGAAATATACCTCGTTGTTTTTTCTCTATCTCGCTCACGTATATACGAATCCTGTCATTGCCATCAGGGCCAGACGTCTGCATCTGTACATCTTATGTTTTGACATCAAGTCCTCGCGCTCAGCAGGTGTGTTATTGCTTTACGGCACGGCTGTAGGGCTGAGTTATTTTCACATATTTCACACACACGCGGATGTTGACGAGTTCTGTTTTGACAACCAGATATCCTCCATCGTGTTCGCGGTTTATTCAAAACTGTGCTGAATATCGGAACCGGTCAGATGCCGCCGTAGAGCACACGGCCTCGAGAGTGATATTTCTTTTTTATGCAACAGTTATATTGCAAACACCATTCATTATCAGCAGATTATGATTTGTTTCTTCATTTAAACACCAGTTGCACATCTGCACACAATTAACTGCGACTGGAGGAGAAGGTGTCCACCAGATGATGGTGTGATCTGTGATTAACAGGTGTGAAAGTAGTGTTAAACTCTTCCTCTTTCACTAAGGTGAGGAGAATAAACCATGGAGGTGGTTCTGAGAAATTGACCAGATTTACTTTATATTTCCACTTATTCCATTTTAGAATATCAGCTCAGTTGACCTCCCAGATAGCTTTAAATAGAAAACTAGTGCACTGTGTAGGGTGTACAATCAATCCCTTGTTCCAAACCCCAAGTAGTGCACTTGATCAGGGGTTAGAGAGAGATTTGGGATTCAGTCTTGTGTTAGAGGCTAGTTAGATTAGTTTCTTGAATTAGAGGCGGTTCGGTATGATTTACTAAAGAGACAGATCGGTGTTTACGATGATAAATATTATCAGATGTGTGTTCTTGTTTCGTCAGGCAGCTGCTCTGTCCTCAGTACTGCGGACCATACAGACCTACTCTCACCCGCGCTGAGACCCTCAGTTAGTGTCATTAACCACTGGACAACACCTGGGACACACCCAGTCATACATAGAGTTACACGTCACAGTGCGGTTATGTTCTATTATCACCACTCATTGATTGCTTCTTGTCTAATCTGATTACTCGGTTGGAAATAACTAAATAGTAATACAAAACATATATACTGTATATTTGCGACTTTTATACAGGACACGGTATACTGTACACAGTATACAGGTAAATTTATTTTCTATTTTTTTCAGGTTGAAATCATCTTTGCCACAGTAAACGTTCCTTAGAGTCATCACACGACGTTACACCATGGTGTTGTTGATTGTTTCTCCATGAATACGCAGCATTTTCTTGCTCACTTTATATCCATCTGACACATCTTGTTTTTCTAAATTTTCATTTTGTATGCAGGAAATGTTTCCTTTCTCCCTGCATTTAGATTTCTTTCGAGATCCACAAGTTATAAAAAAAAAAAAAAGTAAAGTTTATTTAACAAAGAAAAAGGAAAAAGGAATGAAGAAAGAGCGTCTGCTTCGGGAAGGGAATCTATTCCCGGCGTCCCTCGGCACGTCCGGAGCCGGCCGGCGATCTCTCATGGAAGTGAACTGTGTTGCTCCGGTGTACACATGAGTAATGAGTGTGCTGCTGTGGAATCCGCACACTGACACACTTTACGCATGCTTACACACATTAAACACACATTACAGCCGCCATATTCATAACTATATATCATTTTTAACAATAAATACGGCCGCCGCGTGTAATTGCGGCCCCGCTACAGTGTTTATCTTATAGCGAAGTTTAGCGAGCGGTAATTACCCACCAAACACCACAAGTGCAGTCTCCGCCGGAGGAGGGCGGGGCTACCCTCGTACTGCATGTGTGAACTCAAGCAAGCATGTGACATCCTGTAAACAATACAGTATGATTATATAAATAAATGGAACAATGTGCTCTAGATGTTAAGAAAGAAGAGAAAGAGATTAATCTTTTAAAAGAAATTGCATGTGAGAATGAAAACACGAACATTACATGCAGGAAATGTGTGAAACGCTGCACGCTGTCTAAAAGCACGTGCAAGTTTTAAAGATTTATTATTATTATTATTATTATTATTATTATTATTGAGGCTGCATCATATTAATAGTAAACAATAATTTACATTTTAATTTAATCAAGAATTAAATAGGCTAGTAATCTGCCAAGAAAAAAAATTCTTTAATCAGTTATTATTATTATTCTTTATTATTATTATAAGTATATTTATATAATTCTTTTTTAAAAAAACTATTTTTTACAAATTATTCACATTTCAATAGTATATGTTTTATAATTATATCAGTTTTTGTTTTAATAAATATTGAATATTTAATGTCCGTAGTGCGAAATATCGACAGCTGCACCAATAGTTATCCGAGGTGCTTATGTTACCATGGTAACGCACGAAGGAAGTGATGTCAGCGCCGGTGACTTCGCAGGGTTTTCCGAATGGTGGAGTTTTGCCGAGGGAAGTTCCCTTCACCGACATTCCCTGCAAACGGAGCAGGGAGTAGGGAGCACCCTGTGAAGTGCATTTCGGAATGGAACGCAGCTCTACTTTCACCTATGCTGCGACCGACAGTTAGTGTAATTAACCACCGTAGGACACCTGGGACACCGAGTTATACGTACAGTGGGTATAGAAAAGAATTACCCCCCACCCTTTAAAATAATCACATTTTGTTGCGTTGCAGCCAGAAATGAACACAGACACGTTTTTTTTTTTTTTGGTTTTGTTTTATTTAGGTGTATTTACTCTGTGCAACTTTAAACAGCCAAGGTAAAGATATGACACCAACATATATTTTTTTTTTTTATAATAAAAAAACAGAATCACTGATTTGGAAAAAGATCACCCCCTCCTAAAAATTACTAATCATCTTTTCAATGACACACAAAGTGTCTGGGCTCTGACTAGACCATGCGAGCACATTCACCTTTTCCTCCTTCAACCACTGTGTGGTCAGTTTTGCTGTTGCTCTGGGTCCTTAATTTAAGGTTCCTTGAGGAATTTCTTGAGGATTCTTGAGGAATTATGATTTTTTATTATGTATCATGTTAGATTTCTGCATCTAACATGCAGAAGTGTGTTTAATCTTTTTGCAAACATTGTGTGTGGTGTTATATTAAAAGTGTGAAGATGAGGATGTGGTTACAGTTGTTCCAGTCTGGGTTGATGTTTTGCTCTTTGCATGTTAGATTTCACTAAATGTAAGTGTGCAAGTGAGCCGTAAATGCATTTCATTTAGGAAATTTGTGTCATAATTCCTAGAACTTGTTAAAACGGCTATGCCATATCTGTTGTCAAGTTCAGATACAGATTAAGCTCAATTTGAAGAAGATGTTGTCTCTGTAAAATTCAGTATTTATATGTGTATTTATTTTAATTAGTTTTTAGAAAAGACAAACATCATTTTTTGACACAATCTCCTTGCTTTTCAGTACACTTTGTCTGTCTGTCAAAAAGCTTTCATATTCCCTCATTAAAAGATTTTGTAGTCTGAGCTGTGAACCACGAATGCACCGCTATCTTCACTTCTTTATCCGAAGTGAACCTTCGTCCTCATGGGGCTGCTTTGAGGGGACCAAACAGGTGAAAGTCTGATGGATTGAGATCAGGACTATAGGGAGGAAGCTTTAACACCTCAAAACCAAGGTTTCGCAGAGTGTGGACATAATTGTGCGATCAACGTTTTCATCAGCTGTGGACGTGGATGGGCGTCCGACTCGTTTTTGATGATGCAACCTTTCTTGAAATTCTCTATCCATTCGCACACTTCTTCAAGACAAAACACTCTCTCCAACCTGCGCACAAGGTCTTCAATAAATAATACCACCCTCAGACCACAAAAAATGAACCACTGCACGCTGCTCTTCTTCCGTGCAAATCACAAGTTGGGTGTCCATTTTTGCTCGAACCGCAGTTACAAATGGACTGATGTGCAGATAAATTTTGACCTCCCCTCCCTGTTTATTTTGTAAAACTTAAAGAGAATTATGTAAAAGAGAATGTTTAATTAACAAATATTTTACTGAAGATCAGGTTTTCTGAAGACGGTCAAAGTTGATGATTGTGATGCCAAAGATTGTTTCTCTTTCCGCAGTAGGACAAACACAAACTTATATCGGTCTCATGGACACCGCTTCATATGCAGACAAACCACAATTTCTGGACTGACATATCAGGTCTGACTGACTCAACATAAGACTATTCTTTTTTATTTCAATTTCTTCACACCGAGTCTCTGTGGAGGAACTGAATCCTGACATGCACTAGTCAAGTGAATAGATGGAATATTGCGTATTGTTGCACAGCGATTTTCTTAATACTGACAATATGAAGAGGAAACTACTGCAAGTGTGGATTTTATCAGAAGACAAAGTGTTGGATAATTATTACCTTTACTATGACAATGCACTGCCTACCTCGGTTTAAACTGAACTGTTGTTCAACAAGCATAGATTAGATTCTTCTTAAATTGAATTCGCTTTGCTACTACAAGTTTTTAAAACCTCATTTCAAAGGGAGGCAAATTGTTTAATGTTTTTGGAAAAAAAAATGTTCCTTTATTTTACCATCTAATTTATTCTGTTACTTATCATTATTATTTTTTTTAAATACATGGTACCAGTCATAACTCCTTGGTCCATTGTGGTCATTAAATATTGCAAGCACTGTTCTTGCCTCTGGTCGAACTAGTATTGACTCTCGTCCTTCACATTACACACAATAGCTTGTTTTGTCTCTCATTTCCCCCCCATTATTATTAATGAAAACTCCAGCACATTTCAACCTCTCGCCAAACTGAGTATACGACTCAGCTAAGCTAGTTAGCGATTTGTGAGACATTTAGCACTATGCTGGTATTAGCACTGAAGTTAAAGCTTTGGAAGCGTACAGATGAGGAGGTGAGAGAGAATGAAAGAGGAAAGATGAAAGAAGAAAAAGAAAATCCCAGCATACGCTAACGATCATGTAGGATCCTGAAGATTAGCTAGCGATAGTTTATGCTGCTTTCACTGATTAACCCCAGTAAATTACTGTAAACACACTCTGACTGTGATGCTATCTAAGTGAGGCTTATGTAGTGCTCTAGCTCATGCTAATTAGCCACATTAGTCCTGTTTGTGTATTTAGTCCTGCTTAGTTTGTGTTGAAGCTATTTAAAAGATTTAAAGACCAAAAAGTTATGACACGTTTATCTGCAGAGAACTTACAGTGACCTCATTACATCTCTCCCTTTCTCTCTCTCTCTCTCTCTCTCTCTGTCTTTATCTCTCTTCCCCTTGCAAATAGGAATTGTCTAACCTTCTTATGCAATCTGTACTTGTCCATAAAGCAGTGTGGCCTCAGTTTTTTCTGTGAAGTAGGTGTGGCCTCTTGATCTAAAAATAAAGAAGGTGTGGCCTCTGTATTTACCTGTAAAGTAGGTGTGGCCTCTGTATCTGTAGATAAAGTAGGTGTTTCCTTTGTACTTTCCTGTTACATTGATGTGCCCTCTGTATTTACCTGTAAAGTAGGTGTGGCTTTTGTATCTGTAGGTAAAGTAGGTGTGTCCTTTGTACTTTCCTGTAATGTTGATGTGCCCTCTGTATTTACGTGTAAAGTAGGTGTGGCCTCTGTATCTGTATTTAAAGTAGTTGCCTTTCCTTAGTAGTTGTAGTTGTACTTTCCTGTAACATTGATGTGCCCTCTGTATTTACCTGTAAAGTAGGTGTGGCCTCTGTATCTGTAGGTAACATAGGTGTGTCCTTTGTGCTTTCCTGTAACGTTGGTGCGCCCTCTGTATTTACCTGTAAAGTAGGTGTGGCCTCTGTATCTGTAGGTAAAGTAGGTGTGACCTCTGTATTTAACTGTAAATAAAGTGTTGTCTCTATATTTACCTGTAAAGTAGGTGTGGCCTTTGTATCTATATGCTAGGAAGGTGTGCCCTTTGTACTTTCCTGTAAAGAAGGTGTTGTCTCTGTATTTACCTATAAATTTGGTGTGGCCTCCGTTTATTTTCCGTAAAGGAGGCATGGCCTCTGAGACATAGGTGTGGCCTTATCAATTACCTATAACGTACGTTAGGCCTCTGTATCTGTGATCTAAAGTAGCTGTGGCCTCTGTGTCTATCAGCAATAATAAAGGATGTGTGGCCTATATGTTAGTATTAGTGGGGAAGGTATGACTTGAGTATATGTCAGTCTGAATAACTAACAATTAGCTTCTTTATCAATCTCAGCAATGAAGCTGTGGCATCTGTATTTACAGTACCTGTAAAGTAGGTGTGGCCTCTGTATTTATCTGTAAAGTGGGAGTGGCCTCTGTATTTATTTGTAAAGAGGGTGTGGCCTCTGTATTTACCTGTGAAGTGGGTCGGGCCTCTGTATTTACCTGTGAAGTAGGTCTGGTCTCTATATCTGCAGATAAAGATGTTGTGCCTCAGCCTCAGTAAAGTACAGTAGGTGTGGCAAATGTGTCTGTCAGCCTTAGTAAAGGAGGCCTATATATTAGTATTAGTGGAGAAGGTGTGCCCTGAGTAATTGTCAGTCTGAATAAATAATACCTCTCTGTATCAGTCTCAGTAAAGGGGGTATGGCCAGTGGAGGGGGTTTCCTGCTGTGCTCGTCAGAGGCATGGCTTTTCTTCCCCCCATGCTCAGTGAAGTAGGCATAGCCTCGAAGCTGCCAAGAAAACCAAACTGATGAGATGTAGCTATAAACAGATAAAAGTTCTGCCTCTCACATGCGGTGCCTCTGTCTGATGTGTAACGGAGCAGAAGCATGCGGGTCAGTGAACATGACCGTGTCCGGACCTCTCCGGTTCCTGGATGAGTTCTGGTGACCTTGACTGTGTGGCGTGCTGCCAGGGCAGCGTTCGCGCTTCAGTCTCTTGCCTCCCTTGTCTCTGACTTCTGGGGTTAAGAGGATGGCACTTAGCCAGCTCGGGGTATATATGAGTGCTGCCCCCTCTGACTCTCGTGCGTGTGAACATATGTACGGGTGAGAAGGTCACGTCAGCGGTAATCCCAGAAGAGACACCGATCAGGGTGTGTGCTGAAAGTGCTGTGTGATTGCTTCTAAGTTTGACACGGCAAGTGGTGTGCAGTGGGAATCAAGTGCTTTACAGCTCCTGAATAATAAAACACATTCCTTAGCAACTTGCTAATCTGTGGTGAGAGTCCGACAGTTTGTGTCGGTTTTGAAGTCTTGATGTTTATTGTAAGGCGATCGATCATGGGATGAATCTGGGAAGAGCTGCATCAATAAACACACACCGATCTTCATTTTACAAATGGTTTATTATTAAAATATATACTGACTCTCTCTCTCTCTCTCTGCACATGCGCTGGATGTGAGTGCATGTGTGGAAGGCTGTCTGGCGTCCTGCAAAGTTTTTGTGACCTACTGCCGAGTTTATTTATTTATTTATATTTGGTTTATGTTCTTAGTTAAAAAACAAAAAAAGTTAAAAGATTATAGTGAGAGAGAGTGAGCGAGGCACCATGGCCTCTGAGGCCGGAAGGGAGACTTTGTCTCTCCAGAATGGCGTCAAGTGTGTTGTGGAAGACGGTGTACTGCTGGAGGAAGTTCTGCTAGCGATGGGGGAGCAGATCGGGTGCCAGAACATCT
>JAQMYL010000018.1:2080895-2099146 GCA_030014365.1 Clarias pachynema | reverse complement strand
TGAAATTACAAACTAGCTTCACCAGAGTGCTTACGCTGCAGTATCATACATAGGTTTGTATAAGTATATAATCTGGTGTTTGAACAACATTTGAATCACAAACATCTGAATCTTTCTCCCTGTTGAACCTAGAAAGTGCAAAAATGCACTTAAAAATGGCTTTTATCTCATTTTGCTATCAAACTGTTCATTTTTATATAATGAATCATGTTAAATTTGTCCTCAGATTTCATAGAACGTATCACGGATGTTAAGCGAAACATGTACCTGTCATTCATTACTGCTGGAGTGACTACAAGTGTAGTAACAGACGGTAGTAACAGAGTCTAAAAAATCTTTTCTTGGCATCAACGTTCTGCAAAAATCCTCTTTAGACATTTAGTTATAGCAGCCGTTATACAGCAAATCCGGCAGTTTGGCTACACTGATCATATGGCTGAAAAAAGCAATGAAACTTTCTATTCGTGACATGCTGGCTTTTTCTCAAAAACCTGGTGCTATTGTATACAGTAGTACAGTACCTGTGGTGATTTGCTTAAAATGTGGACATTGAAAGTATGAAGTCAAATTTGGCTCAGCTTCACGTGAGCACACAAAAACAGAATCGCAATCGCAGACCTTAAACCGTCAACATGACAATCATCATCCAATTTGCTTTCATTCCTCAATTTTTACCGTTTATGAAAGTGAGCCTGTTTATACATGGGGGTGGGGCTTAATGCTCATTGGCCACAGTGCAAACATTCGTCATCAGTCTGGGCTGCAGAGATTCCAGTTCTCCTGTTTTTCCTTCACTAAGAAGATAGTTATTTGCTTATTGTTAGTTTATAGCCTTATTATTTTTATTTGAACACAAGCTACATTTCACACTGTTTTTAAATGTTTTTTTTGTGTGTGTGTGTCATATCTTTCTCCCTGTTGCACCTAGTAAAGTGCTAGGCTTTTATCTCATTTTGCTGTCAAACTGTAAATTTTTATATAATTAATCATATTAAAGTATATTTAATTTGTTAGTTGTTTATGAGACATTAAATTCAATGAATAAAATATTGTTTAGAACTTTTTCTTCTTTCCAAACAAACATCAAAAACTTACTGCTAAACACGTAATAGTGCTTCGTTGTAAATCCCTGACTACAAAGCCTGAAAGTGCCATCTGAAAAAAAAACAAAAAAAAAACAGAATAAATAATAACTCATGGGTGAAAAGAGAGAAAAGTGCTGTATAGTAAGAGAGAACAGATTTTCAAAATGTTAAGAGCCTCTTCAGTGCTGTCGAGAGAAAAAGAAAGAGAGAGAGTTTAAAGTGCGGCCCTCTCCTCCGGTTTAAGTAACCTTGATTGTTTCTTTTTTTCCCATTTTTTTTTTTCTTAAAACACAAATTCCTCTTTGTTTTCCTTTTGGAAAATAATGTTAGGACAAATCTTGAATCACTGAAAAACACCCCATAATAATATATTTTAAAAAAAGATGGACTTGGTTGTGCGGAAGACAGAGTGGATTTGCACTGGCTTCAGGAGGGTAAGAGCCTCTTCAGTGTTCTACAGACAAAACATTTAAAGCACTACTTATCCTTTTCTTCTTTTTTTGAGTGCCTTCCCAATGATTTTGTGTTTTTTTTTATATTCTTCTTTTTTTATTCCTTTTGCTATCTTTTTTTACGTTAATGAGCATGTGCGCATCAGCATCATTTAATTTCCTATTTCCTTTATTTCTTTATTCTTTATTTTCCTTCTTTACTTGTGTATTCATGTAATAGTTAGTTTGTCTGTTTGTTTAATTTCTTTGTCTTTCTTTCATCTTTTCCTCCCAGAGTATCTCAGAGCACTTATTATACTCTCTCTCTCTCTCTCTCTCAGTCTCACACTTCCTCCATGAGTCGATCACTACTCACACTTCGACATGTGTTTTTTCATTGAGAGTGTGTATTAATCAGAAAGCGGCAGGGATGGAGGAAGACTGAGAAGATTTGTCGTCATTTTGTCTGAAGCTCTAAAGTAGCTCGATGCTCAGCACGTCCGTGGCTGCAGGATCGACTTCCAGCCTGCACCGCACCACCTGATCCGGCTAATGAGCTAGTCTCCGCTAACATGCAGCACGCCCTAATTAGTGCACTAAGGCAGCGAGGGGCAGAACTGGAACAAATACCTGCAGGTTGAAGGTTTTATCGTGCTGATGTACGCCGTGGAGAGCAGAGGATCTGAGGCATGGGGGAGAGACAAAGGACTGAAACACTGAAACACTTCTCCTGGTTTTTATTTCAGATCTTTAACCCTGTGTAATGTTAAAAATGTAAAAAAAAAAAAAATGTAAAAAAAAAAAACACCAAGAATGTTCAGGGATAACATGATCTTAATTTCATTTAGTGCTTATAAAAACTCCTGAAAATCAATCAATCAATCAATCAATCAATCAATCAATCAACAACCTAACAGAAAATGAACAGGAAAGAAGGAAAGAAAACAAACAAAAGAAAGACAAAAAAGATAACTATTCCAAATATTGTTTAAAAAGTGAACCTGATAAAGTTGTTTAAAGGCATACAAACTAACAGTGCAAAGAAAAAAGCACTAAAAACACAAAGAAGACAAATGAAAAAATAACCAACCAGGTAACAGTTCCAAATAAATTGATAAATTGAAATAAAAAACAACAGACAATAAACTAATTAACCAAGTAACTAAGGAAAAAGGAAGGAAAGAAGATAAAACAAAGTATGTAAGAAAGAAAACAAAGGAAAATTATAACATTGTGTGTCAATTCAATCATAACATAGTAGTGTTTTTATCTAGTTAGTTTCCATGAGACATTTAGGTTTAAAATGTATAATTTATAGAAAATATTTCCATCATGACAATCATTTAAAAGTTTTTGATCTTTCAGAATAAATACCAAAAACTTGGCACTAAAAAAAGGTAAATTATAAAACATAAAAAAGTAAATTGAATAGGAAAAACCTGTTAAAGTTACTGTAGGTACACAATCTATGTGCAAGGTACACTATCTATCTATCTATCTATCTATCTATCTATCTATCTATCTATCTATCTATCATTGAATGAAAAAAGTGCAATATGTGCAATAGTTTGTATACCCCAAAACAAGTGTCAAATAATATAAAATAAATAAAGACATAAAGTTCATAAAGTATAATAGAAATTATAAAGTTCATAAAGTATAATAGAAATAAGGTAATGTAAAGGTGAAAACTCACAAATTGAAAAGAAGCGACAGAGTATGTAATAAAGTAAAGGTATAAAAGCAAAAAAATGAGAAATAAATAAATAAATAAATAAATAAAGTGTATCTAGTTTACAAAGGTTTATGCTTAGACCGAAAATAGGCCAAAATGTAACCAATACACTGAAATTTTTAAACAATTAGCATAAAGATAAAATTATATTATAAAGATAAAAAAGGACAAAAGATATAAAAGTTTCGTGAATTATGTTCTTTATAGTTTTTTTGATTTTGCTCCATCTGAACTTTCACAAATAATCCTCTTGCAAACCTACTTTTTCATCCCTTATATAATTCGTTCTTCATCATGCGCATGTCCTCTGGGCAGCTTTTAGATTCTGTCTGCTGTATTTTTTTTTTCTTTGTACCTGAGTGCTTTGTTCTTAAAAATAAACTCCTTTTCAGACTATTTTTTGTTAATTGTATATTATGTTCCGGATTGTTCTCTTCCCACAGTGTAAACCAACGTTTCATTTAGAATGTTTTTTTTTTTTTGCTGTAGTGCGCTAATGGTAATGAGAATTGGCAGTTGTTTTGAATCACAATGTCAGAAAAAACTGACCTGAGCTCTAAGCTGAAGAACGAAAAACAACAAAAAAAAGAACTGTAGTTTATAAAAATCATAAGAGAAAAGGACACAATTAGCTGTTTCCTACTGAAAAGCATCTTTTAAAAGAAAGTAATATGTGTCAATTAACGTGTTCAGTTTCAAAGAAAAACAAGGTTTCAAGTCAATTGAAAACAAAAAAGAAACTTTTCTTCACTTTCTTTAATGCTCTGCTAATGAATCAGGATGAAGTAATTCATGCTGCGCCATTATAACATTTAGGCTAAGTCCAGAATTCCTCACAATGTCTGTATGTTTAAAGGTTCCATATTGTGCTATTTCTTTAACAAAGTGTTAACATATAGCTCCACCAAATTGTGTTCCTCCTTAGCTAATGCCTTTTTTCCCATATGTCAAATTCCCTCTATTTCACTCCTCCTCCAAACAAACCATTTCAGTGTCTATGTAAATGAATTACACCTGAGGCACGTCCCTCCAGAAAACAGTAGAGCTGAGCAGCAAGCCAGGGGAGGTGCTCTTCTTATATGAGATGTAGTAAACAAAAATTATTGAATGTTTTTGGTTTGTACACACACACACACACACACACACACACACACACACACACACACACACACACATCTGAATATCTAAACATAACTTAAAATTTTGTGTCCATATGCATAGTTCAGTTGCATATCATTTCGAAGGTTATATACTGTAAATGCTGCTCGGACATTACTCAGCAGGTCGCGCATTGCAGCTTCAAATGCTATTTAACACAACACCATCAAGAAATGTGGTGGAGTAGAAAGTACAGATATTTGTTGTAGTAAAAATCTCAACTAATAAAACTACTGAAAGTACAGATACATGAAAAGTAAGTAAAGACTTAGTTACCTTACAAAAATGTCTGTAACTGGGCAAATGATACTATAATGTATATAATGTAATGTAATGCAACTGAAATGTTACACTGAGTTTAGTCATAATAGTTTTATCATATTAAGAATATTATGGCAGGAAGCCAAACATCTAGCGTAATATAGCATTAGGCGTGGTGGGAGGTAATTGAGTGTGTGTGCATCGTTACTGTATTTAAATTTCACATAAGTAGTTGTTACTCAAGATACTTTTTGCTTTTACTCCACATAACAATACAGCAAATATCTGTACATTTACTTCACTACATCTCTGCATGGTGTTCATTACCTAACCACAGTGGAATTTCGCCACCTGCTGACTGCTTTGCATAGTTGCGTGACTTCCTTTCCTTTGAGGCACGTCTAATGACGTACAGTAACAGGTGTTTGAAATCAGAAGCAGGTTGCAGACTGTGATGAAAACAGCATGTTCACAATCAGAAAGAGAGAGAAAGAGAGAGAGAGAGAGATTGTTTTTGTATGAAAAAGGCTGCTGTGAACCAATAGAAGTTCAGTACTTTTGATACTTAAGTAAATTTGAAGGTGAGTAGTCCTGTACTTTTACTCAGGTACACAAGTAACTTTACTTTTACTTAAGTAAGTTTTACTTTTACTTGCACAATATTTGCCCTAGGGAGTCACTACTTTTACTCAAGTACAGGATTTGTGTACTTTGCCCATCTCTAGGTGTGGATTCCATGCATGTACATAAGTAGTGCAAAATTCAGCAGTGTACAGTAGGTGAAAAATGTAGAACACAAATAATTAGTGTGTTGAATGATTTAATTTACTTTCATTTAAAACATCTATAGTAATGATGTTTAAAAGTTCAGGTAGATTTCGAGCTCGGCTAACAGACCAATCTATAACAACTTAACGCAAGCTTTCTGAAACATTTATATTTTTCTGCCTTTTAAATTTTTATTAGCTAACCTTAGCTAGCAACACAGCTACTTGTATATTCTCAGCGCTACTGAAAGGACACTGGTAACTTTGAAGGTGGATCGTGTTACTACTTGGAAAAATATATCAATATTCACAGATTCAGTCTGAGAAAGTGCTAACAATTATTTAAACATCAGTAACCAAGTAATAACATTTTGTTTATTTGATTTGAACAATAAAAAACAAACTAACAAATTGTTGTACTTGTGGGGACCAGCTAATGGTCCCAATAATGACCAAGATATTCATACATAACATACAGTAACACACACACACACACACACACACACACACACACACACACACACACACACACACACACACACACCGGTGCAGACTGTACACCTTAATCATTCTTCTTTAAAAAGCCAATTAAACCAAAGCCAAAAAAAAAATTCAGTGTTACATAAGTGTGTGTGTGTGTGTGTGTGTGTTCAGACCTTTACATTTCCAACGTAACCTCAAGCAGTGCATCCAGTTGTGGTTTCATTATAGTTTTTTTTACTAAAATCACAGATGATATATACACCAAGGAGAGTGAGGAAGAGAGAATAGCAAGAACCTTGAATTTCCAGACTTTTCTTTTATGAAGAGAAAGAAGACAGGTTGTGTTCAAACTGATGGGCCTTCCGTAAAGTACACGAGTTCAGAGCAGGTTAGGAACATGACACTAGGAACTTAGAATGTAAGAACAGAGAAAATTAGGAACAGGAAGATGGACAGGAACATTTTCATGTTGTGAAAAACATAATTGAACACCTGTACAGGGATGTTTAAGTGAGCGTCCACTGGAAGTTTAAAGCTTCATACCTTAAAAGGGTCTCTATATAGGAACAAAGATTCTTAAAGTTTTCACCGGAGAATTATGTGATCTAATGCTAAAAATCTTTTAATAAAAAAGTTCATTGAGAAGTCTTTAGTGTTTCATTCGATCATTGCAGGTTCTTTTCTTCTAAAAGTTCCTTGCTGGTTCCTTAAGTGCTCTCTGAATAATTATAAGTCTATGTCTTCTACATTTTTTCTTCCACAGCTTCTTATGACAGAAAAGTAAAGATCCTTCAGGTGTTCAAAGATTCATTGGATACTTATGGATTCTTAACTTACAAATTATAAATACAGTGGTTACCATTGGCCACCATGGTCCCTAGATGGACTGCAGATATTCCTAGATGGATCGATGGATGGATGGAACTTACAAACTATACAGTATTTTCTAATCAGGAAGAGTATTCTGAGACATTTTTAAAGGTTTCCCCGATAATTATATTTCCACTTTGTGAAAGGGAACTTTTGGAGTTTTACAAGGGTTCATTTATTAATTATGGATCCTTATCTTCTGAAATACGTTCTCCAGTGGAATTGTTCTTCTACAGTCCTTTAAAAGTTATACATAGAGGTTATACATTATCCAGGAGGGTTTCATGAAAATTCTTAGGCATGAAAGGTCTTCATGGAGTCGTATCAGAAATAGTTCTTTAAGAGTTTATTGGAAAATTACAGGTTTACAGCTGATTTCTGTCAAATCAGAAATAGTATATTGCATTCTCCTCGCATAAAGTGCTTCTTGATGGTTCATTAATGGTTGAAAGTGATGGTTAATAATGGTTTCTTAATTTACATTAAATAGATGTCCTATGATAGGGTTCTTCAAGGGTTCTTTGTATAATTACAGATTCTTTGCTTCCCAAAAGAGGTTCTCTGCTGTGAAAGGAAGCTTGAAGGGTTCTTCAAGGACTCGTCAAATAATTAAGGGTTCTCAGCTTCCAAAAACAGTTCTGTTGAACCAATGCGTGACAGAAAAGCACCCTGAGGTACAAGCGAAGGATGAATCTCCTGAAGTTCTGGAATGTTCTGACATGTAGTGATGTACAATTCAGTGCAACAAATTTGTTCTCATGGTTGTTTAAAGTGTGTGTGTGTGTGTGTGTGTGTGTGTGTGTGTGTGTCTGCGCATGCTTATGATAATCGCCATGTTAAACAGCTCAAGAGGAAAGCAGAAGGTGAGTGAGTTTTTGTTTTTCCCAAAAGTGCTCAGATCACTGGTATCACACTCTCTCTTTCTCTCTCTCTCTCTCACACACACACACACACACACACACACATGCACAAAAACACCAGCAGCATATTTGTTTCTGCATATCTGAGAGCCTCAATATGTAAAAGAATTCTCAGAACGGGCTTTTCTGCGCCAAAGCAACATCTGAGCAAACCGAAAAGGCTCGAATGTGTGTTTCCCGAGCGGGCCGTGGTAGTGTTAGATGCGAGACGAGAGAGTGTATCCTCCTCCATCCCTGAAGACCAGACACCATCTGCTTCAGATCCATTACAGAGCTCGCTCGGACACGCACAAGGATGCTATAACAATCGATATTTCACCCTGCTAATTTATTTCTTCGCCATTTCTTAATTGGACCTTGACCTTCAAGCTGGATGTCTTCAGGGCAAGACGTGTGGATTTTTTATTATTATTTTTTTTCTGTTCCTGCAGTATGTAAAGTAATGCACGTGGGTTAAGACTGGGGCACTAATTAAACAAGACCAGTTGCGTTTTCTGAGGCGAATCTAGGTCGTAAAATCTGTGAATATTGGTACATTAAATGCTGTAAATACATGACCTACTTAGGACAGGTTGAATTCCTGCTTAGCCGTGACATAAATCTTAGAATTTTTTTTTTTCCTCAAGGTCGCGTGGTAGAAATACAGAAGCAGGATTCTGATAGATCACAAGGACACGCCATTAGAAGGTGAAAAGTCTGTTCTTTTTGTTCAAGTAAAAGAAGTTTAACTTCTAAACTTCTGAAAAGTTTATACACACAAACTGCACTTTCTTCCTGCATGACATCACTTCATTAACGTTTATTGGCCTTATACTGTAGAATCAGGGTTAAGTTACAGACACCAACAAAATGCCACGCTAAAACTTACATTTGGCTGAACAAAACTTCAAGGCATTTCAAGGCCAAAATAATACCCTGTCCTGCCAAACAAACTCTTTAAAATACTCTAACATTTAATTTAACCACATTTAACTTTGATTACACACGGTAGTGTCCAGTTCATGTGGGTAAATGATCCCTCACGCTCTCAGAACCATTCTTTCACACTCTGAGTCCTGGAATATCGAAGAAACCCTCCATACAGTAGATGTGATAACCTGGTGATTCAGTACATTCAGGTGGTCAGCTGACTTCATTTTGTTGCTGAGTCTAGATCCGAGTAACTGATCAACTCCAGATCATTACACTGTCTCCAGAGGCTTGTACAGTGGATAGTATGCATGATGGGTGCATCACTTCATGCGCTTCCCTTCTTACCCTATTCCATTGCTCAGGAATAGGGTCTGTCTGGACTCGTCACATCACATGACCTTTTTTTCCCCCCATCTCTCCAAAGTCCAATTTTTATGCTGCCTAGCAAACTGAAGCCTTTTTTGTTCTCGCATAAAGTGCTTCTTGATTGTTCATTAATGAAAGTGATGGTTAATGATGGTTTCTTAGTTTACATTAAATAGATGTCCTATGATAGGGTGCTTCAAGGGTTCTTTGTATAATTACAGAGTCTTTGCTTCCCAAAAGAGGTTCTCTGCTGTGAAAGAAATCTTGAAGGGTTCTTCAAGGACTCGTCAAATAATTAAGGGTTCTCAGCTTCCAAAAATAGTTCTGTTGAACCTGACCTAATAGTTCTGTTGAACCTTATTGGAATAGGCTCAGTCTGGACTCATCAGGTCACATGACTTTTTTCCATCACTCCAAAGTCCAATTTTTTATGCTCCCTAGCAAACTGAAGCCTTTTTTCTGATGAATCAAGATGAATCACTAACAAGTGGTTTTCTTATGGACACAGCTGTTTTGTTTGCGTATGGAAATACTCATACTCTCACTATTAAACAAGGAAGTGTTTCTTGCCATTTTCATGTCCAGACTCTCACTGGGCCAATCAGGAGATTTCCAGAAGATACTCCAGCTTCAGGTCATTTTCTTGTTGACCTTCTGCCAATCTCAGCCTGGCCTCTTGGGCAATTTGGAAAGGCTTTTTATTGTTTTAAAATGTATTTATATCTTTTTCAATAATTTTTTCCCCTTCCTAACTGTTCTTCAAGTCGCTGTGACAGATAAAGACCTCTACAGATCATGATGCCGCCACCATCACCATGTTGTTTTGTCAATGGTACAGATGGTACAGTATAAAGGATTTAATGTATTTAATGTGAATTATGGCCAAATAGTACAAATTTTATATTATCAGTCCAGATGATCTTGCTTGTTATGATGTGAAAGTCATTTAGGTGCCTTTTGGCAAACTCCAAGTGAGCACTAATCTACATTTTATTGAGGAATGTAACCTTTCTAACCACTACAATTTACCAATTGATGGAGTGCTTTACTTATTTACTGATTATTGGACTGCTGCATTGATGGTTGTCCTTCTGTTAGGTCATTTATATAATTTATTTATAGTGACAATTGGGTTCAAGTTTAGCAGAATGGTCAGATCTGTGATGGCCGTGGTTAGGTCCCTATATACTGTATATGCAGTATCCTTGCTTAGATCTGTTAACACAATCACAAATGCAGATTTTCAGGCTATTCTGGTGATCACTTGGCTTGGTTTCAGTCTGACACACACAATCAACTTAAAGACCTTTAAAACATGGGTGTGTGCCTTCCCTAATTATTTTCAATCAATTTGTGGTCTCCAGTAAAGTTGTAGTAGCTTTTCAAGGACCACACATGGAAGTAAGATAGAAGTAGGGTCATAACAACGGGTCTGACTGCTTATGTCTTCAATTTTATCCAGGAAAAGGGCCAGAGTAGCTGCAGGCTTTCGTTCCAGCCGAATAGGAGGTACTGATTGAGCGAGTGGAATTGGGTGTGGCTCCTGCCTGTCTGGAATAAAAGCCTGAAGTCACACCGGCGCCTTTTGCAGTTGTAGATTGAGGACTTGAGGCCTAATGGCTTATGTAAATGTGATATTTCAGTCTTTTATTTTGAATAAGTTTACAAAACATTCTTTAGTCTTGCATCTCACTACTGTACATTGACAGCAAAGAAAAGCACCATTCGGTCTCTATTTTCTAGACGATTTATTTATTTTTTAACACGATCGATCACGTCAAGGTGTAGCAGCGACGTGTTTACGTTTCACGTTGCATTTTCCTTTCAGGAGCTACTGTAGCTGGCAAGGCTGATAATGTCCCTATGGCTTTTTATGTCTCGATGATGCTCATGTTGCTCTGTAGAGTCACTCGAACATGCCTGTCGTTTCGCGGCTGCTATTCCCAGCCTCGTCCAATCTCACACTCAATTAGAGTAGCTTCATTAGGTGCGGGTTGAACCGTATTGTTTGGAGGCTAATTGCATGTCTATTTGGAGTGCAGAAAAAGAACTAGCACCATGCAAGTGGTTTTGAACTTCTCGGTCTGACAACGTAATAAATATATGGCAAATGAAGTGCTAAAATGAGCTCTCTAGATAGATAGACAGATAGAGAGAGAGAGAGAGAGAGAGAGAGAGAGAGAGACAGGTAGTGAAAAAAAAACAACTCAATCCTTTCTCACTAATAAGTTCCTGATATCTTCCTTCATGCAGACTGTATATTAGGCATCTAGACGACGTTCCAGATTGCATGTGACATCACAGGACGCTTGTCTCGCTCTTCTCCTGTCTTCTTCAGCCACGATGGCATCTCTCTTAAATCTCGCTCGGTGTTTACAGCCTTGCTGTTCCACTTTAAACGTTCCCTTTTGACAGCTAAATAGCACACTATAAAACAAACACAGAGCCTCGGATTCAAAGATAGCGTCCCTCCTGTAACAATTGCTCTTCCCCTGTTTTACTGGGTGAAAATCGATCCTTTCTCTCTCTCTCTCTCGGTCTCTCTCTCTCTCTCTCACTTACGCACACACATGTGTCCGCGAACACCATTCAGCCGATTCATCACAATTAACAATTTATTTATAGGTGTAAATGTTTGTGTAACATTATCGGGTCGTTACCCGGGCCGGTTGTTTTACGAGGCTGGTGTTTACAACGAATGGTAAACTTTATGATCGGTTCTGTTCATCTTGAATTCCTCATTGAAAAGCGCAAATAGTTTACAGATACAGTACTTGCCTATGTACTTGTCTCAGTTTGTGAAAAAACTTCAATTGATTTATTAAAGTTCGATCATGGAAACTAACAAGGCAAGCAGAGGGGGTGTCAAACGTGTTTGGATGTTTGATTAGATTCAGTCGATTGGGCTTCTTAATTTTAACAAAACAAAACAAAAAAACATGAAATAATTCAAAGAACTACTTCAAAACACACAAAACCTGGATATTTACAGTATAAACACCTGGAAACTCACAAAAGCATCGTTAACAAAGCACTAGAAATTTGTCATTTGAATTAAATTAGGATAAAATGACAAACAATAGAGGTTGTATAATTAACAAAAAAAACAAAACGCTTTTTTTTTTATTATGCTTTCACAGCCAAATAATCAACAACATCCAGCGTGGTGTAATGAAGAAGAGTCACCCTGACCCGAACCACCCTGAGGCTGATTATTTTCCTATAACCGCATGTCCTGGCATGACCATAGGTGTTACATTTATTGTAAATAGGCCACTTATGCATTTCTGGTTAGAGGCTAACTGCATTTTATTGGCTCTGTACATGTACTTTGACAGTAAAGTTTCATCTAATCTAATCTCATCTCATTTTATCTAAAATATAAACAGTTGTTTAAAAAATAAGGAATTGCTAAATCTTGACACTCCTTCCATAGATGGTAATAGACATATTTATGCCTATTTATTTATTTATTTTAAATCATATCCGCATTGCCACACGTTTCTAATCAGTCTATATGAAGGATCCACTATATACGTCCATGTGAATGAGCTGTTACCATAGAAACGATAACGTATCTTAGAATAAATGTATTAACCATATAAAGCCACGCTTTTACTATTAAACATCATCTGACCAATGAGAGTCATACACAGTCAACATGCATTGAAATGCTTGAATGACCGCCTGTGACCTTAAAAATAAAAAGATTATGAATAGGAAATTAATATGGAATAAAATAAAAAAATATATAGAAACTTTAGCTAAAGAAAATCTATAGGAGATTGAAAAATACAAAATATTTAACCTAGCTGTACAAAAAAAAAAAAAAAAAAGATTATTCTGTACAAATAAACTTTAGTGTGGAGATGAAATGGGATTTTAATAGAATATTGAATATTTAAAGCAGAATATTGGTGTAAGGTATTGCTATAGATATTAATATTTCTAGAGTGTCATGCAAAAGTATTCACACCCCTTTCCACATTTTGTCAAAGACCAACACAAAGTCGAGCTACTAATTGCAAAGCGGAAGGAAAATGATAAATGTTTAACATTTTTTTTTACAAATAAAAATCTGAAATCTGAATAAAACACATTTACGTTCATAGTTGTAACATGACAAGGGGTATGAATAGTTTTGCCAGGCACTGTATAGGCTGATTTTTTGCTATGTCGAATTTAGCTCATGTAGCTCGCTAATCACTTGATAACAGTCTGCTCTAAAGCTTAAATTATGAATTTCTCCTTGTTGTTGTCTAGGTGAAATGTCTTAAATATTAGTCTAGCACCCCTGTGCTGTAGCAAATTAACTGCTAATTTGCATGTCTGTGAGCGTCACGGCTGCTCTGCTACTCTGGTTTGTTGTTAGCTAGCACTCGTTTTAACATCTAGGTTGGATTTGTTTTTAGCCATTTTATCTTCGCACCAACCGTGAGCTGCTGATATTAAAAACTATCAATCAAGTTTTCCATCTTGTTTATTTGTTTTATTATTATTTGATTCACAAAGTTACAGGAGAGAGACAGAAGACTAACAAGATAGATTAGCGCTAATCTTTTGTTTTGTGATTGACTCAGCAGCAGGAAAACACACGGATGATTAGAAGAACCAAATATAGCAGAAGGACGTTCTATGTATGTCTGTTGACTGAGAGAGAGAGAGAGAGAGAGAGAGAGAGAGCGCATCTGTCTATCGTCCACGCCGAGTGGCCAGCTGTTGACTTTTTTTTGAAAAGAATGATCTTAAATCTGATAGCCATTTGGTGCAGGCGCAGATACAGAGAGCCAGAGGCGCTGGCCAACAGTGGAGCCAGACGAGTCCCGAGAGAGAGGAAGCACTTATCAGGCCCACAGGGAGCGAGAGAGATAGAGAAAGAGACAGAGAGAGAGACAGAGAGAGAGAGAGAGAGAGATCACACTGAGCCTAAGCCTTATGTTCAGCCTCGCACTTGCCTCACACATGCATTTATATAAATAGGTATGGGACAAATATAACCACACACACACATTTTTATGATGCATTTAACCTTGAAATACAGCAACAAAAATAAACACCTAAGGCAGTTCCATTACATATAATAAGTTTTTTTTATACTATAAATCATGACTAAGTTACATCACACTTTATCTGCTGGTATCTTAGAGGATTTCAATATCATGAATTAACATTTTATTGTGTGATATAAAAAAGCCTCAATGAGCCGGAAAACCTGATTCAGATGACATTTGCATATGAGTCCTCATTCACAACTACATCCATGTTGAACAGAAAACTGAGAAACTAATTAGCTCTTTTGACAGATGACTAAAACAAACATACAGCTAAATACAAAAAAAATAAAAAATGTCACAGTTTGCCAGATATAATCTGATGTCCTATGTAGTTCCTCAGCATGCCTACTGCTGCATTCAGGACAAAGCAAACAAAAGCAAGTGTAAATTTGGATATGTATGAATTGTGAAGATTTCCAGAACCATGCAATAATAATAATGAATTTTATTGATGAGATGAACGCAGATTATAGTCGATAGATTATCAGTCACTTTCACGATTCACGATCGATTCTGAAAAATGTCACTTTTAATCATTAAATCCCCCAAAACACAGCATGTTGCATTTAGTTTTCTTTTCTTTGTACCCAGTTGACTGGTGCACACACGAATAATGGTGATGTGGGTAACTGCACATGCTCACAATATGGTTGTGTAAAATGCAGGATGGTGTATCTCAAGGTATATTGTTATACAATAATCCTGGAAAAAGGCCACTCCCAGATGTGGTTTTAAGAGAAAGGATACAAGTACACCAGCAAGGAAGGAAAGTTTTAACATGAAGAATTATATTATATTATTAATTAATTGTTGATTGGTCTACTCAAACTGATAATCGATTATGGAATAGTTAACCAACTACCATTACTAAAGTCCCTCTAAAAGTCTCTATTACAGTATAAGATTTAATTTATTAACAACTTCTAGATCACTTTTACAAATTTTTCAAGCATTTTTAAAACATTTACATTTTACTTCTAAATACTTAAAATTAATCTTTGGTTTGTTGTAATCATTGTAATATTGGAAAACAGAAAATCAATAGATACGTAGATATTTTAATTTGTTACGTGTCAGAACTTCAAAGGCACTTGTTTCCACAAAGTGTATAATCATTAATCATGGTGAAGAAGGACTGCAACTCCCAATGGACATGTTCAAGGTCACCCGTACACACCTGCAAGTAAACTCATATCTTTATAAAAGGATCTTAGTGAAAGACCCTGGTTGTGAACTTCACTCTCCAGATGTTACTGAGCCTTGATTTACTGATTGATTTAAAGTATTTGATCTGATTGTTTTATTTGTTACTTTTTGGAATTCTGACTGATTTCAAATTCTGTTTCAGTCTGTAGTAGATCACCTGACGCTTGCCTGATTTAGGGACGATCATTTCTCAGATTGCTTGTGTGTGATTGGAAATACAGTTGTACCTCAGCATTAACATTCTAAATGTACATAATCCGTTCCAACTACTCAAAAATTTACTAATATTTCCAATTAGTATATAAAAACAATCAAACCATTTAGAAAAGACATATAAATAAGTAAAATGTTAAATAAATATACATTAAACCTCACTTAAACTTAATTTATGATTCCTCTCGGCACCGGCTGCTTTAAAAACCAAACTGAAAGCGGCTCCCTTTTCTTCTTGACACTGTACTTGATAACATTCTTGGGACCCATGGTGCTACGTCTTCACTAAATCTTACACAAAAAGAAAAAAACCCTCCAAAAAATATGTAAACTCACTTCGCTTGACTTTCCACTGACAAGTTGTGATTGGCTTCCAGACGTATTTGCAACATAGCCAGCATTCGGATCGGATCAGTTCAGTTCAGTCGCTCGTATGCTGAAAATGCTAAATTTCAGTTCTTAAGGCGAAAATTCTTAAGGTTTGTGTGCTGTACCACTGTAAATCTCTATTTTGCTGCGTAATGTCTGGCCATCAGAAATGCGTCCGCACCACAGTGACCTCTTTTTCTCACATTTTTGCCATAGTTTCAAAACATTTGAGTCATTTTAAATGTACATTTTTTCATTAAAACCTGGCAACCATGGTACATGGTACAGTATTACCTCAAACATTGTAAAATAAATTAACATCTTCAGTGTCTGAAAATGAGCTGCTCTCTTTGTTTCTTGCTTTCTCTCTCTCTCTCTCTCTCTCTCTCTGATGGAACAGATGGAGCCTCGTTTAACAAGACGTGAGGTCAGAAATGCAGTCTGTCACGGGGAAGTGTGTGTTAGTGTGTGTATGTGGGTATAAGTGTGTGTAAGTGCATGGCAGTTTAACACAGATGGCCGGAGGTGGCGTTGAGTTTCAGCTCTCACGTTCCACACTGACAGGATTGCTCACATCGTCCATCCTGCTGCTGTATCACCTTTAACTCCAACCTGAAAGCCTGGAAAAACATGTACAGGCACACAGAACACTGGGTAATCTACATTTTGCACCTGAATATATGAGAGGTGTTCCAGTCAAACCGGGACTTGTGATTGTGCAGAATAACAGAACACAGTCCTGAGAGTAAACTCCCTTTATTTCTCTATATAATCTCTTGATACACTAATGCACTTATCCCAGTGTTTCACTAGTGCTTGGAAGCCATCAAGGTAGAAAGTTTTCACAGTCCATCAGCGCCATGATCAGACAGCCTGCTTCACATCTGAAACGCCCGCCTCCCAGGAACTCCTTTAATGGCCCTAACATGTGGAAAGTATTAATTATTACTGTACCATTATTACATTCTAACTTTAAAAGTAAGAGTTGTAAACTAAATGAAAAAAATTACTGAATTGACTCTGAACTACATACGATGCTGAATCAAAAATTTACATTTTAGAAAAGACAAATACATCATTTTCCAACATAATCTCCTTACTTTTCAATACACTTTGTCCATCTGTCACAAGCTTTCATATTCTCTCATTAAAAAATAGAAGAAAAGTGAATCTTCGTCCTTATAGTTCTGCTTTCAGGCGACCAAGCAGGTGAAAGTCTGATGGAGTGAGATCAGGACTGTAGGGAGGACGCTTTAACATAGACTGTCGACAGTGTGGGAAGAAGTGTGCGGATGTGCATCGTCACGCGAGATCACAGATAGCAGTCCTCTACGTATAATCCGAAGTTTAGTCTTCAGCTCTTCAATAAGCGTCTCACTGTAACAAGCACTTGTTCCAATACTTCTGGCCCATTGAGAATCCCAGAAAACGTCTCGGGTTACTTTGCTGTAACCCTGTTCCCTGAAAAAGCGGGAACCAGATGCTGCATGAAAACGCTATGGGAAACGTCTCTTTGTTGCCCGGTTGTGAAGCACGTGTGTGTTAAACACACCAAAAACTTTGGCATATATAACCTCGGTCAGGTGACCTCATCTGATAAGGTGCACCTGCAGGTTATAAATAGGACTGAACCAGAAACATCCTCAGGTCAATTTTTGTCTGAATGGACGTCCAGTCACGCCCGCAGCGCGGCATTGGAGCACAGCATCTCGTTCCCGCTTTTTCAGGGAACAGGGTTACATCAAAGCAACCCGAGACGATCCCTTTCAAAAGCTACACTTGATGCTGCATGAAAACGCTATGGGAACGAGAATACCAACGCTGCCACAGTGCAAGTGTCTGGACCTCGAGGGTTGTGTAGTGTGCGCACAGTCCCCCAAGGGGTCTCAGACATAATTCTGGGATGCTAGCATTGCATGGACATCCAACTATAGAATCTGACAAATGTGTGCGGAGAGGACCAACCTGCCGCATCACACATTTGGTGCAAGGGGATGCCTCTTGCCAGAGCAATTAATGAGGCAAGCCCCCTGGTCGAATGGGCCCTAATTACTAGGGGCGAAGTCTTCCACGCGCCTCATAGGCGAGGGCAATAGCATCTCTCACCCAATGTTACAGCATTTGTCCAGTGGTGGCCGCCCTTCAGCTGTGGCCCCCATGACATGACAAAGCTGCTCTGATTTACGTAACTGGCTAGTGCGGTGGATGTACTGTAAATCTGAAGAGCATGAACTGGAGACAGTAAGTAAAGACTTTCCTGCTCCGGAGCTGTACAAGACGGAGGACAGAGGCTTCGAGAACAACTGGGTGCATAGTCGAGAATGGAACCTTTGGAAGATGGTTAGGGTGAGGATGCAGAATAGCTTTGACCAGCCCAGGGGCAAAGACATGACAAGCCGAAATAGCGGCTATGTACGTTCT
>JAQMYL010000018.1:2068784-2080650 GCA_030014365.1 Clarias pachynema | reverse complement strand
TTTGGATTTTTACAACATTATTGTTGAAATACACAGTCCTGAAAAAGGGGCGTTTCTTTTTTTGCTGAGTATATTTTCTTCTCTGATAGCCTCAGACCCTAACCCTAAACCAGGATTCAGAAAAAAAGAGATACCATGAAGAAGTATTTTAACACATGAAATGGACACTACAGTGTGTGCTGTAATCAAAACTAGGTCAAAGGTGCTTGAATGAAATCTTATATTGTGTGACTTTATTTTGGCCAGGCAGTGTGTGTTGTACATCAAACATCAACCAATGAACACTGAGAATCTGAAACACGTTTGGAAGTCTTGTGTGGTGGGTTGGAATTTTGAAATTTAAAAAAAAATTATCTTAGCGTAAAAGAAATACTACTACTCCTACTAATAATAATAACAAACCAAAGACTTCATTTTGGGCTGGAGTTATGGAGAAAAAAAAACTGACACCACAAGAACTGATAAACTGACATTGTGGTGGAACTGCTGTTAAGGTCATACTTTGGGTCAAAATTGTGTAGCCCAGCAGCAATACATTTTTAAATGTTGAAATTTTAAATATTAAATATTAATAGTTGAAAATAACACTGCTGCCTTGCACCTCCTGGGTCGAGGGTTCGATTCCCCTCCCGAGGTCTGTGTGCATGGAGTTTCTGTTCTCCTTGTGCTTAGTGGGTTTCCTCCACGTACTTCGGTTTTCTCCCACCGTCCAAAGACATGCAGATTAGGCTAACTGGCGATTCCAAATTGTGCTTGTGTGCCCTGTAATTAACTGGTGCCCTGCCTAGGGTGTACCTCAAGTATATAACCTGGGATATGATAATATTTTAAAAAGCAGATTTTAAAAAGTCAACAACAATAGGGTTTTATTTTCCTCCATCAGCATACAAACAACATCTGAAAACTGAAAAATGTATCCACTTCCCAGGGCGCTTTTTCCTCGGGTTTTCTTACTCTGATTTTTTCTTCCCATCATGCACTTCACCCCAGTCACATGTGCTTAGCTGTATTCACCTTGTTGTGTTTGATGAGTTTCTACATGTTTCAGTCACTGGGTTTCCCTTCGTCTGTTTCGTTTCCCCTCTTAGAAAGTTTCTGATGTGCTTTTTGTTTTTCTTGTTTCTGTTCCTGTGTACTGCTTTAGCTAGCATTAGCACTGAGCCTGTAGCCTAGCCATAGCCTTAGTTCTCTAAGGCTATGGCTCTCTATAACATATATTATGTTATACATATAATACAGAAAATGTGTGCGCCAAAAAAGCTACTTCTGTAGTTTATGCAACATGGAAGGGTCCAATCTCGCTACTCTAAAAATGTGAAGTACAGTAGCTACTGTAACTTCAGCCGCTTTAGAGAGATGATTTTATATGAGCCACAAAAATTGAAGTTTTTTTTAGCTTCATACTGTATTACTTCAAACAATAATCATTTTAAGTGAAAATTATTCATATTTCTATATGAGTATTGATACTAATTGGTGTAAACGTCTAGAGGCATATGAGCTACAGTATAAAATTGTTACTTAAATTGTTTTTGGTAAAAAAGCTTAAAAAGCAAAAAATCTGTAGTGTCTGTAACCATGTTGAATTCATGTTGCAATATCTTAACAAGTTTTAATTTTTAGAATAATATATCTTTTTTCATGTTTATGTCTTTTCATGTGAAATCTAAATTGGCCAAGTTTCATCTGAATGACAGTTAAGATCATTGAAAGATTTAAATTCAGAAAAGTTACAGACACTACGGGCATAAAAGGGCATGAAATTGTATTTAGCAAATCTGTTTCCTATTAACAGATGAAAATATAAATGTGTTGCATATTTACAAAAAGAGAAGCTTGGATAGGGAAATAAGAAGCATTATGTATTATGAAGTATTATGAAAAATGGTGTTACATGATCAGAAAATTCGCTTTTTCACCGAGGTGAGACACTTTTTAGCACTAACAGCATGTTTTATCCAATGGTTTGTATCCAGCTTCAATTTATTGTCAGGGACACAAAATTATTTCTTTTTTGTGTGAGCTGGTGCTCGAATGTCTTCAGAAAATCGTTGTTTATTTTTATTTTTTCATATTACTGTAAATATTGACAGTGCCTGAGAGTATCAATAAATTTTTTTTAAAAAAAAACAATGAAACAACACACTAGAAAGTCACCAAACTCAAACACAATGGATGTTTAATGTAGTAATACTGGACATGCATGTTTTTATTTGTGTTCCAGGGTGGGGCTGGGCAGGTGTGGGCAGGGCTCCATGCATTCATGGTAAGTTCATGAGTAGCGGGGTGGATTAAGAGCCTGCTCTGTGCCTCAGGACTAACAGGAACCAAGGTGCTGCTCGGTGCTGTTCCAGTCATGCATCCAAAAATAAAACGTGTTTCATTACCTTCTAGCAGCATTACGGCTCTTTGTTGTTGGACAGGAATCGGCCTTGTGGTGCACGGATCCCGAAATGCAGCTATTGACCCCTCTCCGAGATGGAAAAGAAGGCTGAACATGAGCTCGGCACTTTGATGGCTTTGATAAATGCCCTCCTGGATGACTCACTGGGAACATTATTTAAAATCAATGCGGCTTTTCTGTCTCTCAGTGGACGCGGGAGTGGCCTGGCGCCTCGGAGCGATCTCTCGCTGGGTTTTAACCAGGACCGCAACACCCTTTTACACGCTGGCTTTGATGTAGCTCAATTACACACACACACCACACAAAACCACACACACACACACACACACACACACACACACACACACACACACACACACACACACACACATTGCCTTCCATCTGTGCCGCATTTTAATAATCAATCGAATGCTTCCAAAGTGAGGTGAATCCATAGCAGGTGTACGGTTACCAGCCATTACTCCTGGATTCGGATCTCTCTGGATCTTGTTTCCGTTCAGCTGGAAATTTCTCTCGTACTAATTAGTGTACAATGTAGTTCATGCTGTGGTGCGGAGATCCCGGTGGTTCTTAATGCAGTTCTAGTGTGCTAAAAGATCAGCTCAGATAATTAACCTTATTAAACCACTTCAAACACATCCATGCCCTCGCCAAAGCTTCAAAATGTGTTTACTTTCCACCTGAATATGCTTAGACCTGATTAAAATATAGATAATATAGACAACACAATTCAAGGTCAAATATTCAAATATTAATCTAAATCTAAAAGTTGAAATCTACTTAACACTAAACTATAAAAATGTAGAAATCCAAATCCAAAGTCCCATATCGATCCATTCCATCCCAGGTTCAGGATCCTCCTGCAGGTATCATATGTCCACTAGACCCCAGGGCTTATCGAAAAACGTCTCAATTTTTTAATCTGCATTAGTGGATGAAATTTATCATTCAGTAGATAAGATCACGAGGTGTTAACCTGTTGAAGTTATCTTGCTGTACCTGTCCATACTGTACACACAACTATAGACTGATCAGCCATGACATTATAACCATCTGCCTAATATTTAGCAGGTCAATATTTGCCACCTTAACAGTGATGAAATGTGTGTTCTGATTGCTTTCTATCAGAACCAGTGTTAACCTTTTCAACCTTTTTCCCGCTACACTAGCGCTTCTATTGGATTGGACTACATGGGCCAACCTTCACTCCCCATGTTACCCTTGGCCGGCCATGACGCTGTCGCCAGTTCACAGATTTTCCTTTTATGGATCACTTCTGGTATGTTCTTGGTACCACTGCAGACCGGGAACATCCCACAAGAGCTACAGTGTTGGAGTTGCTCTGATCCGGTCATCCATCTAGTCATCACAATTTATCCCATGTCAAATTCATTCAAATCCTTACGCTTTGCCATTTTCTCTGCTTTCAACACATAAAATTCAGGAAAACAGGTTTCCTTGCTTCCCACTTCCAGCTGTTAGAAGGGCCAATACATGACGATACAGGAATTGCGACATAAAAGAATTACAATTCATCACTGAATTGATTTTTCCTTCCATCTCTTTTATGTTTATAAAAATATATGTTATATTTTTCAAATGTTATTGTAAGGGTTATAACGAAGCTCTTACAGAAGGCACCTGCAAAGTAACCCACTTGGAATGGAAGAAGGAAAAGGCATTGCCCAAATAAAATGCTACATAAACATCTCTCTACAAAAAAAATAATTCAGCATATTAACAAATGCACATAATTTTTGGAAAGTAATTTGAGAATTTTAATATCTAAACTTTTCATTTGCAGCACTAATGTTTTAAATAATTACTTACCTGACTAATCTTCTGACAGTGTACTCTTCTAAATGCTAGATTTCTATGTTATATTTGCATTTATATATTTGACCAGATAATCATGTCAATCCTGATAAAAATTTGTACTTCTCGGTTTGTCTCAGTGCTGAAAAAAAAAACCTGTGCGAATGCAGGGTTTAACAAATCATTTACAATTCATAGTTGCTGATGTTCTGACCTTTCACCACTCAGCATGACGTTATTAAATAAATATGAATGTTGCTTAGCATAATCTATGTTATTATTAATTTCTGGGAAAAAAAAACACCCGCCCCCCCCACACACACATGTACGCACATACAAATGTTACAGGATTTACATAGCATAAAATGACATGAATAAAGAAATGTCAAGTAAATATCAATTCCTCCAGGGCATCAGTGATCCCATCGTACACTCGCCCCAGCAGGAGGTCCAGCCTTATTAAGCGTTGTCGGGGTCCGTTCCACAGGAAAAAAGGAAAGAAAAACAGCTGTCATGTCATTCCTGCACTCGTACATCAGAAATCATTCATTTAAGAGAAAAAGCAATAAAAAACAGAACAAAAACAAAACAAACAAACAAAAAAAAAATCATCATTACATGATAAGACAACAACACACGCAAAAGCTTGATGAAGTTCAAGTAGTGCTGCTTGGCTCTGCGACTGGAATACATTTCAATATTAAAAAGGAAAAATTTGGTCCAAATCACAGTTGGGTGCTTTTTATCACTCACAACGCTCGGATATTTACTTTTCTCTTATTTCACTCAGCAGCACGATGTCTTAAAGTATACAGTTGTTCCCAGCGCCAAGTTCAGCCATTAAACCATTAAGCAGTTGTTATTACGATAAATATTTAGTCATCCAAGCTCTTTTTCTCTACCAAAATCATCCAGATTAAAGCTTGAGGACTTCAGACATGAACTTCGGTCAGAACTTCAGAACTGGAGACTGTTTCCTTTTTAAGATTCAAGTGTCAAAGAGCTTTATTAATCCCATAGCGAAATTGCTTTATCTTGGTTACAGTTGTTTATCATTGTTTTAAAAGAGTAATAAATTAGACAAGAGGGAGGAGAAAAAAAAATTACTTAAAAACAGTAAATACCGTATTGCACTGAAGTCCGGCGCAGCACACGAGTCATGACTGAATCACATAATACACATAATTCACACAGGTTCTCTGTCCTGTTACTCATGAAAGTGAGGGAAACCCAGTTGGCTCGATGGTCACGCTCCCGCACAGTGTTTTACATTTCAAGCTTAAATGTGTCATATTGCATTGTTGTAATAATCTGTAAGTATGAGGGGTGTTCAAGTCAAAGCAGCAATTTTGATTGTGCAGAATAAAATAAGACAGTTCTGAGAGTAAAAACTCCCTTTATCACACTAATGCACTTATCCCAGTGTTTCACTAGTTCTTGGATAACATCAAGGTAGAAAGTTTTCTCAGTAAGCTGAAGCCATGATCGGAAACACCAGCCTCCCAGGACCTCCTTTGACATGTGGAAATGTCTTGGAGCGAGGTCAGGACTGTATGGGGGACGTGGCAATAACTCCTAGCCGAGTTCCTGAAATGTGCAAGTGGTGTCGGTGAATGATCGTGTGTACAGTTCACACAGACAGATGCGTTTCTTCCATAAGTTAAGTACATTCACATTATGCATTGTTTGACTGTGACCATACCTAACTGCCATCTCTCCTTCTCTTCTCCTCTCTCTCTCCCTCTCTCTCTTTCTCTCTCCCTGTCTCTCTGTTGGGCTAAACATGTTGCTCCTGAGCTGCCAGTGATCCAGACCCCCTCTGCCCCTGGACCTGTCTGTCTCGTTCTGGTGTCCTACTTCTGGTTGTAGATCTCGTCGCATGGATGCCCTGTGTGGTCTGCCTGGGATGCGTGTGGTGACTGGGGACGGTTCCACTTTTCCATGAAGACAGTCCTGTCCTTGGCTGATGCAAACAGCTGTTCTCTGAGGACTTGTAACTTCAATCACTTGATAGTTCAGGACAGGAGTTTCCTACAGTCTACCTGAGCCTCCAATAACGAACTGGACTCCATATTAACTTAAACACATCTCCTGTTATACTGAACTTCCAGTCTCGCACAGTATGACTGCAGATCAATCCCTGCTATCCGTTATCACCCAGATGAGGATGGGTTCCCTGTTGAGTCTGGTTCCTCTCAAGATTTCTTCCTATTACCATCTCAGGGAGTTTTTCCTTGCCACAGTCTTATCATTTTGATTCCTACACGTTCATATCTTATACATACTTAAATAATTCTTTTGATTGTGTAAAGCTGCTTTGCCACAATGTCAATAGTTAAAAGCGCTATACAAATAAAATTGAATTGAATTGAACAAGTTAGTGGTGTTGTTTTTCAAGGATCAGGTGTCTCAAACCTCGACTGGCATTATCATCATTCACGGACGCGCAGCCTTCTTTAAAACGTTTCCACCGTTCAGATGTTTTACTGCAGTTAAGAGGATTGGATCACTGAACTGTGCCTGAAGTCTTCTGTAAATGTCAATCACTTTTCAATCCCAGTTGACTTGAACTTCACTTCCCTTGTGCATTTCCTATAATTAATGGACTACTTAAAAAAAAAAAATAGGAAGCATCATCTGCAATTATTGAACAGTGAGACGAATGACTTTAAGTCAGACTTTCAGGTAATATAGAGCTATTTTAATAGCAGCTGTGTCAGTTATCTCATGTATAACAGTAGGGATCTGTAGAACCTATTAGGATACTGTTAACGTACCGCTGTTATCTGTGGCCTTACTGTACTGTAGCAAATTGTACCTTTATGTAGCGTCACCATATTTCACTTTAACTTTGCCTTTAGCGCTTCACTGCTGTAGTGATTCTGAGCGAAATCATAAAACGGTATTATGCTTTAAACTGGCATTTTATTGTATAATTAGTGAGCTATTATCATGTTCAAGTATCATGTTCAGCTGTAAATTAGACCTTTCCCTTTTTTTTCTTTTCTTTTTTTCTTTCAAGAACTCACCAGTGGGCAAGATTTGTGATTTTAGATCACAAGTATTTAATCAAAAAATTATTGTTATGAAGCAATAATTATCCAATCAAGGTGAGTGGGATTAAAATGTAAAGTGGGTAAAGCCTTTTGCAAACACTATGATCCAGATATTCTAGAGGAACAATTAGGCCAGACTCTGTAGTAAAAATTATGCATTATGTATGAAAAAAGTGTACGAGCCTAAATGTGCAGAACGTGCAATGATGGAGGAATAGGAGGTTCACAGTGGCTGATTTTGTGCATTATGTTTCCGGCTCCCAAAAATAGCATACTGCACGTACCTTGGAGCTTTAAGGTTTGCCAGACGTGTGGTGAGTAATGAGGTAAAAGTGCAGAAACAGTAGTGACTGTTTTATTATTTAGGCTGCAATGCACCAAAGTTTAAATGCCATTAAACTTTAAACGACTCTATTTTTTTCAGATCTCAGATCTCACCTGGCTTGTGCTAGTGTGAGCACACAACATCCAGGTTCTTGACGATGGTACCTTTTCACACACACAAACACAACAGAACAACTGAGAAGTGTTAATAGGAAATTACATCTTCTACACGACTGAGCAAGTCTGTAATCCTAAACCAAACCAGGTTGATTTATTCTACCCACCCATTAATCTCAACCGGAAACAATACATAAATAAAATAAAGCAGCTTAGTCGAGGTTCCGCAAAAGTACCATTGAAAACAGGGTGGTGCCTAAAAATTCTGAAACATCTAAGTTTTATTTGTTTTTCAGAAATAGTAGTAACCATTGGAGATTACATGAAAAGAGGAATAAACCCATCGTCTTCAGTGCAGTAACAGGAACTCTACTCTCTAATGAATTATTTTTCCATAACAAGACTATAGAGTGTTTTAGTGAACTCAAAAGTCCATGCTTACACATTCCAGATCGAACCAAAGGCCAAGCTCCTCTGGATCACCATAATATGATATAAAAGCATACACTTGCCCTCATTACGGCTGGTGTTCTCATTAAACTCGTCCTCCCCGACCTCCTGCCCTGTAGACCATGTTCTCGATGTTAAAAGCAGCTGAACAGACCACTAGTTTGAGGCTTAATTAGCCGGGCAGCAGTGGGGTCAGCCAGATCCGGCACTCAAGATCATGTGTCAGGCCAACAAGGGTCCAGCACATGTTCAGGTCAAAGGTCAATTATTAGTAGACCTAGAGAGTGGACTTTCATGTCTATAGCTTGTAGATTACGGAGGAAGATATTGATGGAAAAACTTTCACAGATGTTCTTTGTTTCGGCTGCAGAACGGAGAATCAGGTCCGAGCCCGATGTACGTATAAAAGTTACTTGTCTGAGATCGTGAGTGATGGGGGGTGACAAATGTCAAATGTTTCAATATATCAGTGCTTAAAAAAGAGTGCTGAGAGAGAGAGAGAGAGAGAGAGAGAGAGAGAGAGAGAGTGAGCGGGAGGGAGGGAAATGAACAGCTGGGGCAATTACTGAAAATCACAGCAGTTAGGTGAGTTACGTCTTACTGTGCTTGATAATCATATAATTTTCCATTCTATATTCGAGTCTATAAATATTTAGAATTCTCGTCCACCTCCAGATGGACTCCATCAGACACCCACACAAAGAGTCTTGAAAGCGTTCCCGGTCCCCTCCCCAACACCCCCCGCCCCACGGCCTTGGCCATTAGGACGCTCATGGGTGGCCTGACGTCACCAGAGACCGCCCGGCGTCCTCATGAGTGGCATGTGGCATGTGTTGTCTACGTTCTGATTAAAAAACCTTTTAAAAAATTATGCTTTTACCTACCGTGGGGGATTAAAACCCAGACCGACCTCGGGGATGTGCAGCTTAGCCTCCTCCCCATTCCATTTCCTCTGACTTCCCCTGTGGATTCTCTTCCCACTCCTATAAATAATCACCTTGTGGGTCTGCTATAATTATACGTTCTCAGCTCTCACCTGGAGTTTGGAGACTTGCTAGTCAGTGTAGTTTGACCTACATATCCGAGATACGCCTGAAACCAGGGACATTGCGCTTGGGAGAGTGGATTAAGTCTAAAAATGCACTAATACCTCTCAATCCTGCTCTTTCCAGGACAGACTCGGGGTGAGAAATCATCCGATCTGCTCTCTTCTTGGCTCGCTGGCCAGCCTCAATGGTTAACTGCCAATAAACGGCCTTCACGACGAAGATTAGGAATCCATTCCACATATGTTCCTAATAGAGTAGTAGCCGTTAATGCTTATTTTTGTAACCTTCCAGTTAAAAGCATCAACCGTGATAATTTGCCTGTCAGACCGAACACCGTCACGAGGCGATGAAAGATAAATGATGACATAAACATCATAAATGTCTGCGAACGTTGAGAATTACTACATAAACATGTACGACATTTGGACTAACATCCCTAAGACATATTTGAACCATTTTCATTTCAGAAAGTTTAGATTAGCGCACTTTTGCTGATTTGGTTTAAAGATACGTTACAGTCTGTTGTGACAGCCCCATTAATACACTGCACAGGAACTGCACCGGCGCGTTCTCATCCGCACACTCAGTGTAACTGGAGACAGCGGCGTAAGGAGGACTTTCTCCTAAAGCAAATATTTGGCTAACACTTCAAAACTGAGTTTTTTTTTTTAAATACAGGGTATGAGATACATGTGGGAGGGGAGACGTGGTGCCGGATGAATAGCAAGGGTCAGGAAACGGGCAGCCGGTCTTTCCATCCATCTCCAGCCCCATTAAAATGCCTGGAAGTCTGCAGATGGAGTGTGAGTGGAACACTTGAGCGGCGATTCGTGTGAATGCGAATATTCTCATATCATACAGTGAGAGTTGATTACAACATTAATAATTTCCAATTAAAAATAAAAAAACATCTCTACCTAGGACACGTATACCGTGTGTGTGAGGGCTTTCCGTCCAGGTGACACTCAAGTGGCGGCTGGATAAAGTAAAATATTTTCGCTTTGATGAAATCATGAAACATGGTGGTTCAATGATTTGATTAATTTATTTTAGGTTTTTTAACATGACACACTCTTACAATGCAGATTCATGGAAATCCAGATGTAGATGTTTATCCCTGAAGATGCGACAGTGGTGAGGAGAGGGAAACTCTCAGTATGTTTTAAAAGAAAAAGAAAAAGAACAGACTTTATCCAGATGATTCTGTCTAGGCTCAATGGTCGACTCGAACTATTTTTAGCTCCGCTCTTATGTCTCGGCTTGGCTCGGCTCGGTCAACAGGGCCTGAAGGGGAACCGAATTCAGGATTTGCGAAGCGACAAACTTAGCATGGGTACTTAGGTAAGCCTAGGCTTGCTTAGCGGTGGAAATCGCGTCAACATGAGGGATTATCGATATTCCACCAGGCTACAGGGAGGATCTCTGTGAGAGAAACTGAAGCTCAGGTTTGTCCATGCAGAAGCACAGATTTGAGCATGGATGATGTCTAGATGCAAGCTCCGCCCCCCCCCCACCCCCACCCCCACCCCACACACACACACACTCACCAATCATCATAAGGCATACAGCATACAACAACCTTCTCTAGGTTTTCTCTGAGAAGTGCACTAGGTCATGGGGAGCTGGCTGACAGTGATAGATAGTGTACTGGGTCACTAGGACACAAAGCAAGCACCCTAACTACTGTAGTGCACTAGGACATAAGGTGGGATTTCATAATTCATTTTCATAAACATGAAGATATCTACGCTAATCCTGTGTTTCAGATATTAAATAAGTGTAGTGGATAAATCCATGTTGCTGTACAGTAAGTGTGGTTTTTAAATCAAGGCATGGAGTCGATATGGAGTGTGTGGTATTTAAAGCCATCCCTCCGATCCTCTTCCTCCTTCTCCTCATCCTCCTCCTCTTCCTGGTGCTGCTCCATCCGCAGTGGGGAAGCGTCCCTGGGAATGGAGGCAAAGAAAAGGTCTACTCCATTTCCCACTAATGTGTTTTGTGTTTATCGCTGAACTGCCTTGTTTATGCGAAGATAATGGGAAGCATTTAAAATGCAAATTTCTCTGCTGTATTAATATGTGACAGACTCCAGAGGGGAGACGGTTCCAGGTATTCATACAAGAACGCTCCGGTTTGCACGGTGAGCCGCTGAACAAACTCACCTGAGGCCCGAGTGAGACTCGTGTACTGACACACAACGACTAAACGCAACATGAACCATAAATATGTGATTAGAGTAGTCTGGAGTGTGAGTGTGTGTGTGTATGGGGGGGATGGAGAGTGGTTGGCTCTGGTAGTCTTTTTAGTCAGCCTTGTTGTTTTAATTTTTAAGGTTGATTGTGATTTTACAGTAGTAGCATTTTAACAGCCGATGCAATACAGTAGTCTCTACTTGTAATAGGTGTCTTCTTTACTATAAGTATGTAACTCTAGACATTGTGGTAGTTTGTGTCTTTATAATATTTTTACTGTAGATTTGGAATCTGGTAGTTTAATAGCCTTTTCACAGTTGGGTAAAGTTTGTTTTTAATATAATTTATGAATTACTATATACTATATAACTTTATGAAATACTGTACAGTGGAACCTCGGATTACGAGTAACGCGGTTTACGAGTGTTCCGCAAGACGAGCAAAGATTTTTAATAAATT